>WNWK01049121.1:0-13313 GCA_009830355.1 Cherax destructor | reverse complement strand
ATGAAACAGATGTATGAAGTTACAAATAAAGACAATGGATCAGGTCAGCAAACAAACGGGGACAGCAGAGGGCAGCGAGAGACTAGCTCCCTTAAGGTTTACTATACTAATAGCAGGAGTATTGGAAATAAAATAGATGAGCTAAGATTAATTGAAGTGCATGAAGCATAGATATTATTTCTATAACAGAGACCTGGCTCAATCCTTCTGAATACCATATACAAGGCTACAAATTATTTCACACTGATAGGGTCAACAGGAAGGGTGGTGGAGTAGCGATGTATGTCAGAGATAATTTAAATTGTTGTGTTAGACAAGATATAAAATTAGAAGCGTCAGCCACTGAACCTGTTTGGTTACAGCTTCTTGAGGGCCGTGAAAAACTAATCTTGGGTGTGATTTACAGGCCCCAAATCTTGATAGGAGTGCAGTAAACTTGTATGGGACGAAATTCGTAAGGCATCTACTTACAAAAATTTTGTGCTAATGGTAGATTTCAACTTTAGACAAGTTGACTGGAGCAATTTGACAGGAAATTTAGAGTCAAGTGACTTTCTTGATACGATTCAGGATTGTTTTTTGAAACAGTTGGTAACAGAACCAACTAGAGGAAATAACCTGCTAGACTTGGTTCTTGCCAGCAGGGAATCGCTAATTAATAATCTTGAGGTTAATGATGAGCTTGGGGAAAGTGATCACAAATCACTCAGTTTTAATATATCATGGAATTACCCTAATAATGACAATCAAGTCTCTGTCCCTGACTTCCGCCTGGCTGATTTCCTCTCAGTTTTTTACACAGGAAGATACTAGCGATATTCCAGAAATAATAAATTAGGTAGAACAGGATGATAAACTATGCACGATTAGGGTCACAAGAGACTTGGTCCATAGACAAATAAATAAATAAAATCCTAACAAATCCCGGACCCTGATGAGCTGTAAGCAAGGATTCCAAAGGAATGTAAAGAGGAGCTTAGCAAACCTTTAGTTAATCTTTTCAATATATCACTACAAACTGGCATGGTGCCAGATAAGTGGAAAATGGTATATGTAATACCTATTTTCAAAGCAGGTGACAGGTGCTTAGCTTCGAACTATAGACCAATAAGCCTAACCTCCATAGAGGGAAAATTTATGGAATCAATAATTGCAGAGGTAATTCGTAGCCATCTTGAAAAGCAGAAATTGATCAACGAATCTCAGCACGGTTTTACAAAAGGGCGTTCCTGTCTTACAAATTTATTAATTTTTTTCACGAAGGTGTTTGAGGAGGTAGATCATAGTAATGATTATGATATTGTGTATATGGACTTCAGTAAAGCTTTTGATAGAGTTCCACATCAGAGGCTATTGAGGAAAATTATGGTACATGGAATAGGAGAATTTTTTTTCCTGGATAGAGGCATGGTTGACAAATAGGTAGCAGAGAGTTTGCATTAATGGAGAGAATTCTGAGTGGGGAAGCGTCACAAGCGGTGTTCCACAGGAGTCAGTGTTGGGCCCCTTGTTCAATCTACATAAACGACATAGATGAGGGAATAAATAGCGGCATAAGCAAGTTTGCCAATGACGCCAAAATAAGCCTACGAATTCATTCCAACGAGAACATTAGAGCACTCCAGGATGATTTGAATAGACTGATGCAGTGGTCGGAGAAGTGGCAGATGCAGTTTAATAAAGACAAATGAAAAGTTCTAAACATTGGACAGGAAAATTACCATGCCACATATAAACTAAATAATGTAGATATTAATATTACTGATTGTGAAAAAGATTTAGGAGTTCTGGTTAGCAGTAATCTGAAACCAAGACAGCAGTGCATAAGTGTTCGCAATAAAGCTAACAGAATCCTTGGCTTCATATCAAGAAGTATAAATAATAGAAGTCCTCAGGTTGTTCTTCAACTCTATATATCCTTGGTTAGGCCTCATTTAGATTATGCTGCACAGTTCTGGTCACCGTATTACAGAATGGATATAAATGCACTGGAAAACGTACAAAGGAGGATGACAAAGTTGATCCCATGTATCAGAAATCTTCCCTATGAGTATAGACTGAGGGCCTTGAATCTGCACTCTCTAGAAAGGCGTAGAATTAGGGGGATATGATTGAGGTGTATAAATGGAAAACAGGAATAAATAAAGTGGATGTAAATAGCGTGCTAAAAATATCTAGCCAAGACAGGACTCGCAGCAATGGTTGTAAGTTGGAAAAATTCAGATTCAGGAAGGATATAGAAAAACACTGGTTTCGTAATAGAGTTGTGGATAAGTGGAACAAACTCCCGAGTACCGTCATAGAAGCTAATACGTTGTGTAGTTTAAAAAATAGGTTAGATAAATACATGAGTGGGTGTGGGTGGGTGTGAGTTGGACCTGACTAGCTTGTGCTACTAGGTCTTATGCTGTGCTCCTTCCTTAAGTGGAAGTGACCTGACCTGACTAGGTTGGGTCATTGGCTTCAGTCGGTGGGAGACTTGGACCTGCCTCGCATGGGCCAGTAGGCCTGCTGCAGTGTTCCTTCTTTCTTATGTTCTTATTCCACAATGTGCAGCATCCACACGCACCCTGTCACAAGTTCCGGAAATATCCAAGATGTCCAGATGTCCATGATCCATCCAGCAAGCAATGCTTAAAAATATAATAAGAGATCATCACAGTGTCGTGGCTGGCAATGAAGTAGTACGAGTTACTGCCGTAATACTTACTACAGTAGTTATAACCTACTTCTCTCATTCACATCAGTGACCTGTACTTAGCTCAGACCTGACCTGTACTTAGCTCTGTGAAGACATGTCTTGAGTGCTCTCTGTGAATCTGAAGAAGATGTCTTCTCTTGAGCTACTCTACCAGCAGCTGAAGGAAGAACTGAGGGTAGCTAAGCTTGAGATACAGCGACTGACTGAGGAAAACAAGAGGATTCGTAGTAATCCTCCTGTTGAGAATCCTCAAGCCAAGAAACGAACATGGACAGTGGCTGGAATGCATGGGACAAAGTTAAGGATCAAGAGGACGGATGGAGAGGTAGAATCAACGAAGATCTAGGAAACTGTTGTGGAAACATCGAACCGATTCTCCGTGCTACCTGATGAATGTGAGTCGACTACTGGGAACGACACAAAGGAAGGTAAGAACATTGTTCTTGTTGGGGATAGTCAGATTAGGTACATGGATAGGGCCTTCTGCTTGAGAGATAGAAGTAGGAGACAGAGGGTTTGTTTTCCTGGGGCTGGGATGTAGGATATTGTTAGCCGTCTGGACGACATCATGAGAGGTAATGGGAGCAATCTTATTATCTGTCTCAGTGCTGGAGCCAACGATGTTGGCAGACATAGGAGTGAGGACCTGACTAGCAGGTATAGGTCAGCAATAGACATAATTAGGAAGAAGGGTGGGAACCCTGTCATATGTGGTATTTTGCCAAGGAGAGGAGTTGGAAATAAATGGTTGTCCAGGGCAATTGGTGTCAATTGCTGGCTGGACAAATACTGTAAGGAAAATGCAGTAACATTCATTGACAACTGGGACCTCTTCTATGGCAGAAACGACATGTATGCCAAGGATGGGGTTCACTTATCCAGGTCTGGGGTGGGGGCACTGGAAACTACAGTGGAGGGAGCTGTTAGGGCTTTAAACTAGAAAAAGTTAGTGGTATGGGTTATGGGGGGAAAAACAGTGAAGTCCCAGTGTAGTAATATTATGAGTTCTAGGAGAACTAGTAATAGGCAGAATAAGGTGGATATTGGAAAGCCAGTGACACTAGATGACAAGGACAGTAATAGGTATAGTGGAAAAACAGAAATGAGCAGGAAGGGTAAAGAGAAAGGAGGGTCTTTAAATGTATATTACACCAATTGTCGTAGTGCTAGGAATAAGATGGACGAGTTGAGATTAGTTGCTAGTGCAGGTAACATTGATGTATTTGCAATAACTGAGACATGGTTTAATATGAAAAATCGGGACATGCCTGCCGAATGTCACATTCAGGGTTTTAAATTGTTCCAAGTAGACAGAAGTATCGGGAAGGGGGGTGGTGTGGCACACTATGTCCGTGATCATTTAAATTGTTGCATAAAAACGGGTATAAAGTCTGAAATAACACATACATTCTGTCTGGATAGAATTTTCAGAGGGGTGTGAAAAATTGATTTTAGGCGTGTGTCAGGGGAACGCCTTCCCCTGAACAAAATATTGATGGAAAAATTAATAATAAATAATAATAAACCGAGGATATAGAATAAGATTGTTTTTTCTGGATTTTAATAAAATTAAATAGAAATAAAAAAAAATTTATCCGTTGTGGTTCTGGTCTGTTGGTGAGGCAGGAGGATGCAATGACATCGGAGACTTACCATCTAATCCGCAGTCTTAACATCAACCTGGAGGAGACCAACATAATTTCTCCAACATTTTGTCATTGCATCCTCCTGCCTCACCAACAGACCAGAACCACAACGGATAATTTTTTTTTATTTCTATTTAATTTTATTAAAATCCAGAAAAACCAATCTTATTCTATATCCTCGGTTTATTATTATTTATTATTAATTTTTCCATCAATTTTTTGTTCAGGGGAAGGCGTTTCCCTGACAATGGCGACCTTGCCAGGATAGGACTCTGGATGCAACAGCTTTTGATTGTTCACCTGGTCGTGAGTATTACATTTAAGGTTGAAAAGGGTGAGTTCGTTAAGGTGTAAATTCATTATTGGTAATCTAGAGGACTTGCCTGTGTTTTGGTTCTTAGGTTAGGTTTAGAGGTTTACCCAAATTTTGTGGACCTGGGGAACTTCCATAATAACCTCTCCTGTGTGAACCGTGTTCATTTATCTTAGTGAAGGCTGTTGAGCCCACTAGAGTTCATCCAAGTTGGAAATATTTCATTTTCTAATTTGGTAAGTGTGTAAAGTGTGCGGACGAGGTCCCTCTTTAGAAACAGTCGTTTCAGTTGTTAATTTAAGATTGACTTGTTAGGTTTGTATAACATTTTTTTTTCGATGGATTCGTTAGATTTCTGGTTAAGGGCTGGAAAAGACATGGGATTTACTGGCCAGAATCTTGATAGTTATATTACATCTAAAATGGCTATAGAAGAGAAAAAGGAACAGGAAAGACTAGCTTTAGCCAAAAAGGAAGAACAGGAAAGACTAGTTCGAGAAGAAAAAAAAGAACAGGAAAGACTAGCTCGGGAAGAGAAAAAGGAACAGGAAAGAATAGCTCGAGAAAATAAAAGGATTGCTCGTGAAGACAAAAGAGAACAGGAAAGGATAGCTAGAGAAGACAGAGTTCAGGCAAGGGAAGTAGCCTTCAAGATGAAGGAGATTGAAGAAAAGGCAAAGCAGAGGGAGTTAGAACAGTTAAGGTTGGAATTGGAAGCCAAGAAGGTAGAGCTATCAAAGCATAAAATATATGAAGGGGTACTAGAATACCCTACCCACGAATCTAATATTAGGATGCCTCAAATACCACCTTTCACAGAGCAGGATGACATCGCGGCATATATCACTAGATTCGAGAACACTGCCACACTCTGTGAGTGGCCCTCAGATTCTTGGACTACGAGGCTTGGATTACTTCTATCAGGTTCAGCTTTAAATGTATATTCCACCTTACCTGCTGAAACAATAACAGACTATCCTCTACTTAAGAAAGCTATCTTACAGGCTTTCAAGAAAACCACCCATCATAACAGGTCTGAGTTTCGACACACGAGAATATCTTCCAATCAGAATTATATGCAGTACCTGACAACACTTTTCAGATTGTTTGATTGTTGGATGGATAGTGCCGAAGTTGACCACGACTTTGAGTCATTACGCGACCTGATGGTAAGAGACCAATTCCTTTCTTCGGTTAACTCTGACTTACGTATCTTTATTAAAGAACGAGACGTTCACACTGCTTCTGAAATGGCACAAGCAGCAGATATATATGCCTGCGCTCATAATAACTACCCTAAGGAGCGTAGTAGATATAAATCTGTTGTGCCTAAACCCTTTACCTCTAAGAAATTCCCAGTAAAATGTTACAACTGTAACGAATTGGGACACAGACGTCCAGACTGTCCCAAGAAAAAAGGTGAGAATATTGGAAAGTGTTTCACCGAAGCTAATATTAACGCACCTTTTAGTGAAGGTACTGTCAATGGCATGAATGTTTCCACCATTCTTAGAGATACTGGTTGTTCTTGTATTGTTATTTCAAGTAAACTCTTTCCTAACTTAGATTCAGCCAGGTATAAAATTACTAAATTAACGGACTATTTAGGAAGAAGTAATTCGTTCCCTACTCTCAAATGTTTCATTAAGTGCAAATGGTTTACTGGTTGGGTAGAGGCAGTGGTGGCCCCAATAACTTCATGTTCTGTTCTGGTTGGGAACATAGAAGGGGCTACCTTCCCATCTGAATTAGACTGTGTAAGGTTTTCAAATTCTTCCGGAAAAGATGTTGAACTGAATACTTCTGTTTCTTCACTAGCATCTCCAGAAGTGATTAATCAGGATAACTCAACTCAGAGTTCGGATAATCGTGAAGCTCTTGGAAAATCTGCATAGAAACTGATGAAATACCACAGGTGACTGAATCTTCCCCACAACTGGACGCGGTTAACGTTCTCACCAGAGCTCAATCTAAGGTAAAACCCATCCATCCTTTAGTACTTTCCAAAGGAAAACCTATTGAGCTGTCACACCTAGATTTGGAAGGTCTCCAGAAGACTTGTCCTTCCTTAGAGGAAACCCGAAAGCTAGCATTAAATGACAATGTGATTAAAAGAAAGAAGTTTAGTTATAAATTTGAGTTAAAAAGTAATCTTCTATACAGGATTATAGTGACTGCTGTCAATCCCAATGATGTGGGAAAAAGTCTCTTAGTCATTCCTAGGGATTGTGGTGAGACTATTTTGAAAATTTCTCATGACCTGCCTGTCTCTGGCCATTTCTCCCATAGGAAGACCTATGAAAAGATCAAAGACTTGTACTTCTGGCCTGGGATGTCCTCGGACATCTATAAGTACTGTAGATCATGTCACGTATGTCAACTTTCCTCTCAAAAGGGTAGAACTAAGAGGGTTCCCATGGTCAAAATGCCTATTTTTTCAGTTCCATTTGCTAGAGTTGCAGTGGATATAGTTGGTCCTCACTCCTCGTTCATCAGGAGGTCATAAGTATATTTTGACTATGATAGATTATGCGTCCAGCTTCCCTGAGGCGGTACCCTTAAAATCCATCACGTCCATAGAAGTAGCTGAAGCTTTACTGTGTATTTTTTCACGGGTCGGTATTCCTCGTGAAATTCTGTCAGATCAAATGACTCAATTCACGTCGGAAGTGATGGAACATGTTTATCAACTTGTGGGTGTTAAACCGCTTTTCACTACACCTTATCATCCAATGTGTAATGGAAGAGTGGAACGTCAACATGCCATCCTTAAGTCTATATTAAAGAAACTCTGTATTCTTAAACCAACTGACTGGCATAGATATCTACCATGTGCTCTCTTTGCCATGCGGGAGATTCCGAGTGACTCTCTGGGATATTCCCCCTTTGAATTACTTTACGGGAGACAAGCTCGTGGACCACTATATATCCTGAATGAACTATGGTCTAAAGATATTAACCCAGAAGTACAAAACACTTACCAATTTCTCTTAGACCTTAGGGAAAGATTGGAAGAAACTGCTGATTTGGTTGTCAAAAACCTTAATGTGTCTATGGAAACTTACAAGACATATTTTGACCATAAGAACTCCCAACGTAAGTTTAATGTTGGTGATGAGGTACTAGTTCTTTTACCGGACAAATCCAACAAATTATTAATTACCTGGCGAGGGCCGTATAAGGTAACCAAGGTCTATAATAAGGTAGATTACATCTTGGATGTCAAGGGTAAGGAAAGAATGTACCACGTCAATATTTTAAAACGGTATCACCGTAGAGAAGTTAATCTTTGCTTAAACACCTTTGATGAAGACACTTTGTCTTACAGCTTAATTAGCAGTCATGATTCTTACGAATGTAAAATTTGTATTATAGATGACTAATCTCGCACAGAATCGAAGGAACTACTGGATATCTTAACTGATGATTCTGCCACCCATAACTCAAATGTCAACATCAACAGTGAACTATCGTGTAAACAAATCTCAAGTAAGTGCAATAGTAAATACGTTTTCAGATGTATTCACAGAAATCCCAGGACTTACCACTACGGTTATACACAAGATTGAATTATCAGCTCAGGATCCAGGCAGACGGAAAGTCTATCCTGTCCCTGTTCACTTACCACAAACATTTGATAACGAAGTGGACAAACTCTTAAAGTTAAAGATTATAGAACCTTCTAAATCAGCTTTCTGTTCTCCAGTTGTAATGGTTAAGAAACCAGATAATTCTTACAGACTGGCCCAAGATTTCCGTTATTTAAATACCATTACTAAATGGGATGCTGAACCCATGCCAGTAATTGATCATGACTTGTATAAATTCCATGACTGTAAGTTCTTCTCTGAATTAAATATCTCACAAGCATACCATCAGGTGTCTTTACACCCAGACTCTAAACCATACACTGCTTTCCCCACGCATAGAGGACTAATGCAATATCGCACTATGCCTTTTGGTTTGGTTACAGCTTGTGCCACTTATATTAGGCTTATGAGAATAGTCCTCTCTGACTTAAAGAATGTTTCGGTGTATTTTGATAACATTTACATCATGACTCATGTCTGGGAAGATCATCTTTCAACACTGTCGCTTGTGTTAAAGAGACTAAGAGCTCATGGCCTTACAGTCAAACCACAGAAGTGTTTTCTTGGTTACTTCAAAATACAATACTTGGGGTTCATTATTTCAGACAATTCTTTATCGCCTATTCCTAACAAAACTAAAGCTGTTCTTGAAAGCACTTTTCCTAGTACAAAAAAGTTGCTAAGAAGTTTCCTTGGATCTGTAAACTTCTACAGAAGTTTTGTCCCAAACTTAAGTGGTCTGACTTCCATTCTCACAGACTATTTAAAAAAGAAGGTGAAAGAACCACTGGTTTGTTCTGATGAAGCAAAACAAAGCTTCGAACAAATTAAAAGAATATTTTCCAACCCTTCTGTTCTAAAATTACCAGATGTTAATGAAGTCTTTTGTCTCCGAACAGATGCCTCTCATTCTGGACTCTGTGCTGTCTTACTACAGTATTACGATGAGACTCCGTTCCCGGTATCTTGTGCCAGTAAGAAGCTTCTACCACGGGAAGAAAGATACTCTACTGTGGAAAAGGAATGTTACGCCTTAGTGTGGGGTATAAGTAGGTTCAAATACTACTTGTATGGGAAACCCTTCATACTTGAAACTGATCACAAGCCACTCATGTATTTAGAAAACTTCAAAGGTACAAATAGCAGACTCTTGAGATGGGCTTTGGCTATTCAGGCCTACAAGTTTAAGGTTATTTATATCTTGGGCTCTGAAAACCACTTTTCAGATTGGCTGAGATAAAGTTGTACATAGTACTTTTCCCTCTGTTTAACTTATTACCTTCAACCATAAGTTTTGGAAGGGGGGTATTGTGAGGGAAAAGTGGTTGTAAATAGGATCATGGTTGTTCAGTCAGCCGGGAGTATCATTAATGAGTTACAGCCCGCACTACCATCTAGCGGGCTGGGGCAAACTCTTGTTCCCGGTTGTCTGTTGTGGGTTTTTACTTTCCACTCCTGGTAGTATGACTCTTACCTGGTGTCGGTTGGGGAGTGGAAAGTCACTTCACCTTCACTCTTCTCCGAATCAGCTCTGCTCCTGGACTGGTTTCCCAGGATAGACGCTAGACGAGTGAGCAAGATTTCCTTGGACTTACGGGAATTCACGTCAACTCCTCTGAGTCAAGTTCTCTAACTTGCGAGCTTTAGAGGGTGTTGTGTTTGGAATCTCTCCTTTTGACATCTGCAGTGTGGTGCTCCAACTTCTTGGTCGCAGGAAACAATAACATCGGAGACTTACCATCTAATCCGCAGTCTTAACATCAACCTGGAGGAGACCAACATAATGTCTCCAACATTTTGTCATTGCATCCTCCTGCCTCACCAACAGACCAGAACCACAACGGATAATTTTTTTTTATTTCTATTTAATTTTATTAAAATCCAGAAAAAACAATCATATTCTATATCCTCGTTTTATTATTATTTATTATTAATTTTTCCATCAATATTTTGTTCAGGGGAAGGCGTTCCCCTGACAGCGTGATATACCGTCCTCCAAACTTAGATAGGGAACAAGGGAGACTACTTTGGGAGGAAATTGTTAAGGCCACAAGGCATGATAACGTAGTAATTCTAGTCAAATTGATTGGAATTTCTTGACAGGGAATTTAGAATCTAACGACTTTTTAGAAGTAGTTCAGGATTGTTTTTTGAAGCAGGTTGTGACAGAACCTACAAGGGGAAATAACCTACTTGATTTGGTTCTGTCAAATAAGGAAACCCTTGTTATTAATTTAGAAATTACAGAGGAACTCAGCACAAGCGACCACAAGTCAATTACCTTTAGCATTGAATGGATGTATGATAGTAGGGATAATTTAGTAACGGTTCCAGATTTTCGCTTAGCAGATTACAAAGGGCTTAGAGAACACTTATCTGTGGACTGAGGGTAACGAAGAGAGCTATCAATATGACAGTTTTCTTAACACTATACAGGCTGCCCAAAGAACATTTATCCCGTATAAAGAAATTAGATCAAGTAGAAATGACCCAAAATGGATGAATAATAGGCTCAAATATCTTTTAGGGAAGAAGAAAAGAATTTATAGGCGCATAAAAGAGGTGAGGGTAATCTTTAAATCAGTATACTGACATTAAGAGGGACGTTAAGAAGGGGATAAGAAAAGCTAAACAGGACTATGAAATTAAAGTTGCTAGGGATTCAAAAACTAACCTAAATTTTTTTTCCAGGTTTATAGAACAAAAGTTAGAGATAAGATAGGTCCCCTTACTGACAAGGAGAATGATATGTGCTCTATTTTCAATAATTATTTTATCTCGGTTTTCACACAGGAAGACACTAATAATATCCCAGTAATTAATTTTTACAGAGGCCCAGAAGAAGATAAATTATGTAATATCACAGTCACTAGTGAAATGGTTATGAAACAAGTAGACCGACTGAAACAAAATAAATCGCGGGTCCTGATGAGCTTTTTGCAAGGGTTCTTAAGGAATGAAAAATGGAACTCTGTGAACCATTAACAAACATTTTTAATCTATCTCTTCAAACAGGTGTAGTGTCTGATATGTGGAAGATGGCTAATGTAATTCCTATTTTTAAAGCAGGGCACAAGTCGTTACCGTCAAATTACCGCCCAATAAGCCTAACCTCAATTGTTGGTAAATTACTAGAGTCAATTATAGCTGACATTATTAGAAACCATCTTGATAAGCATAATTTGATTAATGATACTCAGCATGGATTCAAGAGGGGCCGTTCCTGTCTAACTAATTTATTAACCTTTTTCAGTAAAGCTTTTGAGGCTGTTGATCACGATAAAGAATTCGATATTGTTTATTTAGATTTTAGTAAGGCTTTTGATAGAGTGCCACATCAGAGACTGTTAAAGAAAGTGGCAGCTCATGGCATTGGGGGAAAAGTGCTGTCATGGATCGAGTCATGGCTCACCAATAGGAAGCAGAGAGTGTGCATAAATGGGGTTAAATCCGAATGGGGATCTGTAACAAGTGGCATTCCACAGGGATCAGTCTTGGGCCCTTTGTTATTTATAATATATATCAATGACCTTGACGAGGGAATTACTAGTGATATGAGCAAATTCGCGGACGACACGAAGATAGGTAGGATAACTGATTCAAACGTAGATGTCATGGAACTTCAGGAGGATTTAGACAAACTTAATTCGTGGTCAGAAAAGTGGCAGATGCAGTTCAATGTAAATAAATGCAAGGTTCTGAAGCTAGGGAGTGTCCATAACCCAAGCACTTATAAGTTAAATCCGAATGGGGACTTGTAACAAGTGGTGTTCCACAGGATCAGTCTTAGGCCCATTGTTATTTATAATATATATCAATGACCTTGATGAGGGAATTACTAGTGATATGAGCAAATTCGCCGACGACACGAAGATAGGTAGGATAATTGATTCAAACATAGATGTCATAGAACTTCAGGAAGATTTAGACAAACTTAATTCGTGGTCAGAAATGGCAGATGCAGGTTCAATGTAGATAAATGCAAGGTTCTAAGCTGAGTGTCTATAACCCAAGCACTTATAAGTTAAATAACGTAGAACTTAGCCAACAGAATTGGAAGAAGGACTTGGGGTGATGAGTGAGAAAGCAAACCTTAAACCAAGACAGCAATGCCTAAGCGTACGTAATAAGGCTCAGTTCTGGTCTTCCATATTACAGAATGGACATAAATTCGTTAGAAAACATTCAGCGTAGAATGACTAAATTAATACATAGCATTAGAAATCTTCCAATTTTCAATGCTACCCAAGAAATAAGCTTTGACAATTCTACCCACTCATGCGCGAGTCCCACTCAAATCCAACCCCTCTCACTCATGAATTTATCCAACCTAAATTTGAAACTACCCAAGGTCTAGCTTCAATAACCCTACTAGGCAGACTGTTCCACTCATCAACTACCCTATTTCCAAACCAATACTTTCCTATATCCTTTCTAAATCTAAACTTATCTAACTTGAATCCATTATTGCCGGTTTCTCTTGGAGAGATATCCTCAAGACCTTATTTATATCCCCCTTTTTTAATACCCCATTTTCCACTTGTATACCTCGATCATGTCTCCCCTCATTCTACGTCTTACAAGTGAATTAATTTTGGGTTTCAATCTTTCTTCGTAAGGAAGATTTCTAATGCTATGTAAATTTGTCATTCTACGCTGAAGTTTTCTAACGAATTTATGTCCATTCAAAATGGAGACCAGAACTAGCTGCGTAATCTAGGTGGGGCCTTACTAATGATGTATAAAGCTGTAAAAACCTCTGGACTTCTGTTGCTAACACTTCTTTATATAAATCCCAGAATTTTTTGCCTTATTACGTACGCAGGGATTGCTGTTTGGGGTTTTAAAGGGTTTCTGCTTCATCACCCCCCAAATCCTTCCCAATCTGTAGGTAAGTTCTACGTTTTTAACATAAGTGTTGGGTTATGGACACCCCCAGCTTAAACCTTGCATTTATCTACTTAACGCATCTGCCACTTTTCTGCCAGAATTAAGTTTGTCTAAATCTTCCGAAGTTCAGACATCTATGTTTTAATCAATTATCCTACCTTTTCGTGTTTTTT
>WNWK01049120.1:0-13314 GCA_009830355.1 Cherax destructor | reverse complement strand
ATATGCTATTGCAACACACTCTGATAACAGATGGGAGGCACATGCTATGGCAACACTCTCTGATAACAGATGGGAGGCACATGCTATGACAACACTCTCTGATACCAGATGGGAGGCATATGCTATGGCAACACTCTGATACAAGATGGGAGGCACATGCTATGGCAACACTCTCTGATACCAGATGGGAGGCACATGCTATGGCAACCCTCTCTGATATCAGATGGAAAGCACATGCTATGGCAACACACTCTGATACCAGATGGAAGGCACATGCTATGGCAACACTGATACCATATGGAAGGCTCATGCTACGGCAACACTGATACCAGATGGGAGGCACATCCTATGGCAACACTTTCTGATATCAGATGGAAGGTACATGCTATGGCAACACTCTCTGATACCAAATGGAAGGCACATTCTATGGCAACACTCTCTGATACCAGATAGGAGGCACATGCTATGGCAACACTGATACCAGATGGAAGGCATATGCTATGGTAACACTCTCTGATACCAGATAGGAGGCACATGCTATGGCAACACTGATACCAGATATAAGGCATATGCTATGGCAACACTCTCTAATACCAGATGGTAGGGACATGCAATGACAACACTCTCTGATACCAGATGGGAGGCACATGATATGACAACACTCTCTGATACCAGATGGTAGGCACATGCTATGGCAAACTCTCTGATACCAGATGGAAGGCACATGCTATGGCAACACTCTCTGATACCAGATGGGAGGCACATGCTATAGCAACACTCTCTGATAACAGATGGGAGGCATATGCTATGGCAAACTCTCTGATACCAGATGGAAGGCACATGCTTTGACAACACTCTCTGATAACAGATGGGAGGCACATGCTATGGCAACACTCTGATTGCAGATGGGAGGCACATGCTATGGCAACACTGATACCAGATAGAAGGCACATGCTATGGCAACTATGATACAAGATGGGAGACACATGCTATGGCAACACTCTCTGAAAACAGATGGAAATCACGTGCTATGGCAACACTCTCTGATACCAGATGGGAGGCAAATGCTTTGGCAAATCTCTGATACCTGACGGAAAGCACATGCTATGGCAACACTCTCTGATACTAGATGGGAGACACATGCTATGGCAACACTCTCTGATACCAGATGGAATGCACATGCTATGGCAACACTGATACCAGGTGGAAGGCACATGCGATGGCAACACTCTCTGATACCAGAAAATAGGCACATGCTATTACAACACTCTCTGATAAAGCTGGCAGGAAATGACAGAAATTGTACACCAACTGCAATCATTTCTGGAGTGGAATCACAGTCAGTGGCCTCCACTCCATTACAACAGTTATTAGAGCCAGGAAAAAAAGACCCCCCCCATACCACCAATACCACCAATCCAACTACATTCATCTTTGCTAATATACAAGGTCTAAAGCCAGCAACAAACAACAAGGTACCTTACATTAGTGGACTGCTTACAGAGTCAAATGCCATGTTTGCGGCTTTCACAGAGACCCACATAAGAGATCACTTGGACAATGAAATATGGATCCCGGGCTACAACCTATACAGGTGTGACAGAGTGAATAGGCAAAAAGGGGGGGTTGGCCTGTATATCACAGAGTCACTTATATGTTCAGAACTACTAAATGCCTCAAATGATGTAGTTGAAGTATTAGCAATAAAGGTCGAGAATCAAAACCTGGTCATCGTGGTTGTCTACAAGCCCCGGATGCAACGTCCCAACAATTCCAGGAACAGCTTCTGAAATTGACCACTGTCTGGAAAATCTTCCAGCTCCTGCCCCCAACATCTTGCTACTGGGGATTTCAACCTCAGGCACCTAAAATGGAGGAACATTGCAAACAATGTGGTAGCAGAGATAACACCAGGAGGCAGTTCAGATGAAAATTCACACATGCATGAACTTTTAAATCTCTGCACCAAGTTCACCTTAAACCAGCAAATAGTAGAGCCCACAAGATTAGAGAATACGCTGGACCTCATCTTCACCAACAATGATGATCTGATACGAAATGTCATCATATCAAAAACAATATACTCAGATCACAACATAATAGAGGTCCAGACATGCATGCTGGGAGCTCCAGATCAACAAAATGTGATCAGCCGTGAGGGAGCTTTCTCCAAATTCAACTTCAATAACAAAACATAAGGTGGGACCAAGTAAACCAAGTCCTAAATGATATAAACTGGGAAGATTGCCTAACATCACGGATCCCAACCTATGTCTAGAACAAATTAACTCTGTGGTACTTGAGGTTTGCTCAAGGCAAATTCCTTAAGGAAAAGGAGGAGAAGATGCAAACTAGAAGAGAGAGGCGCTCCCTATACAGGCGAAGGCACAGAATAACGGAGCGGCTACACGAGACCAATATCTCTGAAATACGTAGGGAGACACTAGTCAGAGAAATAGCAAACATCGAATTAAAACTAAAGGAATCTTATAGGAATCAAGAGACACGGGAAGAACTAAGACCCATAAATGAAATTGAAAGAAACCTAAGTATTTCTTTTCCTATGCAAAATCAAAGTCGAGAACAACAACCAGTATTGGGTCCCTACTTAAACCGGATGGGTCCTACACAGATGACAGCAAGGAAATGAGTGAGTTACTTAAATCCCAGTATGACTCAGTCTTTAGCGAGCCACTAACCAGACTGAAAATCGAAAACCTAAATGATTTTTTCATGAGAGTGCCACAGAACTTGACAGACGCATGCCTTTCTGACATCATCACTACGCCAAATGACTTTGAAAAGGCAATAAATGACATGCCCATGCACTCCGCTCCAGGCCCAGACTCATGGAACTCCGTGTTCATCAAGAACTGCAAGAAGCCCCTATCACATGCTTTAACATCCTATGGAGAGGGAGCATGGACACTGGGATCGTCCGCAGCTACTAAAACAACAGACATAGCCCCGCTCCACAAAGGTGGCAGTAAAGCAACAGCAAAGAACTACAGACCAATTGCGCTAACGTCCCATATCATAAAAATCTTTGAAAGGGTTCTAAGAAGCAAGACGCCACCCATCTTGATACCCATCAATTGCACAACCCAGGACAGCATGGGTTTAGAGCAGGCCGCTCCTGTCTGTCCCAACTACTGACCACTACGACAAGGTCCTGGATGCTCTAGAAGATAAACAGAATGCAGATGTTATATACACAGATTTTGCAAAAGCCTTTGACAAGTGTGACCATGGTGTAATAGCACACAAAATGCGTGATAAAGGAATAACAGGAAAAGTTGGTAGATGGATTTATATTCCTAACACGTAGAACACAAAGAGTAGTAGTCAACAGAGTAAAGTCTGAGGCAGCTACTGTGAAAGCTCTGTTCCACAAGGCACAGTACTTGCTCCCATCCTATTCCTCATCCTCATATCAGACATTGACAGGGATATAAGCCACAGTGCTGTGTCTTCCTTGCAGATGACACCCGAATCTGTATGACAGTGTCCACCGTTGAAGACACTGCAAGACTCCAAGCAGACATAAACCAAATCTTTAAATGGGCTGCAGAAAACAATATGAAGTTCAATGATGAGAAATTTCAATTACTCAGATACGGAAAACGGAAGAAATTAAAATCTCATCGGAGTACAAAACTAATTCCAACCACACAATAGAGCGAAAAACTAATGTCAAAGACCTGGGAGTGATCATGTCAGAGGATCTCACCTTCAAGGACCATAACAATGTAGCAATTGCATCTGCTCGAAAAATGACAGGATGGATAATGAGAACCTTCAAACCAGGGATGCCAAGCCCATGTTGACACTTACAGATCGCTTGTTCTATCTAGGCTGGAATATTGCTGCACACTAACTGCACCTTTCAAGGCGGGTGAAATTGCTGACCTTGAAAATGTGCAGAGAACCTTCACCGCACGCATAAGTGCGATAAACCACCTCAACTACTGGGAACGCTTGAAGTTCCTAAACCTGTACTCTCTAGAACGCAGGCGGGAGAGATACATTATTATATACACATGGAAAATTCTCGAGGGCTTAGTACCAAACTTGCACACAAAAATCACTCCGTGAAAGCAATAGACTCGGCAGGCGATGTAACATTCCCCCAATGAAGAGCAGGGGTGCCACTAGCACGTTGAGGGACAACACAATAAGTGTGAGGGGCCCAAGATTGTTCAACTGCCTCCCAGCATACATCAGGGGATTACCAACAAGCCCCTGGCTGTCTTCAAGCAGGCACTGGACAGGCACCTCAAGTCGGTACCTGATCAGCCGGGCTGTGGTTCGTCACGTTGGACTGCGTGGCCAGCAGTAACAGCCTGGTTGATCAGGCTCTGGTCCAACAAGAGGCCTGGTCACAGACCGGCCGCGGGGCGTTGACCCTGGAATTCCCTCCAGGTAGACTCAGGTAGATACCAGATGGAAGGCATATACTATGGCAACACTCTGATACCAGATGGGAGGCACATGCTATGGCAACTTCTGATACCAGATGGGAGGCACATGCTATGGCAACACTCTCTGATACCAGATGGAAGTCACATGCTTTGGCAACACTCTCTGATACCAGATGGAAGGCAATGCTATTGCAACACACTCTGATAACAGATGGGAGTCACATGCTATGACATCACTCTCTGATACCAGATGGGAGGCACATGCTATGGCAACACTCTGATACCAGATGGGAGGCACATGCTATGGCAACACTCTCTGATACCAGATGGAAGTCACATGCTTTGGCAACACTCTCTGATACCAGATGGAAGGCACATGCTTTGGCAACACTTTCTGATAACAGATGGGAGGCACATGCTATGGCAACACTCTCTGATACCAGATGGGAGGCACATGCTATGGCAACACTTTCTGATAACAGATGGGAGGCACATGCTATGGCAACACTCTCTGATACCAGAAGGGAGGCACATGCTATGGCAACACTCTCTGATACCAGAAGGGAGGCACATGCTATGGAAACACTTCTGATACCAGATGGGAGGGACATGCTATGACAACCCTTTGATAGAGATGGGAGGCACATGCTATGGCAACACTGATACCAGATGGGAGGCACATGCTTTTGCAACAATCTCTGATACTAGATGGGAGTTCATGCTATGCCAACACTCTCTGATACCAAATGGATGCACATGTATTTCAACACTCTGATACCAGATGGGAGGCACACGTTTTTGCAACAATCTCTGATACCAGATGGGAGGCTCATGCTATGGCAACACTCTCTGATACCAGATGGGAGGCACATGCTATGTCAACACTGATACCAGATGGGAGGCACATGCTATGGCAACACTCTCTGATACCAGATGGGAGGGACATGCTATGAAAACCCCTTTTTGATACGAGATGGGAGGCACATGCTATGGCAACACTGATACCAGATGGGAGGCACATGCTATGGCAACACTCTGATACTAGATGGAGGCACATGCTATGGCAACACTCTCTGATACCAGATGGGAGGCACATGCTATGGCAACACTGATACCAGATGGGAGGCACATGCTATGGCAACACTGATACTAGATGGGAGGCACATGCTCTGGCAACACTCTCTGATACCAGATGGGAGGCACATGCTATGGCAACAGCAACAATTTTGAAATCGTTCCTTGAAATTTTAGTAACGTTAGAATGTATAGCCGGGACCAGTCACGAGAGGGAGTCACTGGGATAGAAGCAAATAATATTGCAAATAAGATGCAAGAGCTAGATGACTTAACACAGCAACAAGGCAGCTGGATGACTTGACAACACTGCAACAAGGCAGCTGGATGACTTAACACTGCAACAAGGCAGCTGGATGACTTAACACTGCAACAAGGCAGCTTCTTAGTCATATTTGTACTAGGTATTTTTAGGAGATTGATCAGCACTAGTAAAATTGTTACATTTAATATACGATGATTCATATAATTTAACATATGATCTAAGTTCTTTTTGCAATATATATATAACATCTTGTGACTCATACAGTAAAAATCCTCTAATTACTAATCATAATGACACGATTGAAACAAACAATAAACGGACTTCAAGGTTGAATAAAATCAGAAGAGAGCATATCTATAGTCAGAGGAAATTCAACTCCTATACAGGAGAGGGTGTGAACCCACTTGTTGTCAGGAGAGGGTGTGAACCTACTGACAAGTACCAATGCTTGGTAAACTAACGTCATGTAGGTCAGTGACTTTAGGGGGAGACGCAGTACCAACAAGTGACGGTAGTATGACTATTGTCTCCACTACATGAACAATACAGTAAAAAGGACTAGCATATAAAATAATAGGTAACATCCTACCTAACACATAGTTAAATCAAATAATAGTATAAATTAAGACATTTTCGTTTAGCTAATAACGGAAATATTCCAATATACCATTATGATAATAAAATATACTCAATATAAAATGTTGGGTAAGGGCATCCTCGTAACACTTAACAACACTGCAGCAATGCAGCTGGATGACTTAACAACACTGCAACAAGGCAGCTGGATGACTTAACAACAACACTGCAACAAGGCAGCTGGATGACTTAACAACACTGCAACAAGGAGCTTTTACTACCACTGCAACAATGCAGCTGATGACTTAACAACACTGCAACAAGGCATCTGGATGACTTAACACTGCAACAAGGCAGCTGGATGACTTAACACTGCAACAAGGCAGCTGGATGACTTAACACTGCAACAAGGCAGTGGATGACTTAACACTGCAAAAGGCAGCTGGATGACTTAACACTGCAACAAGGCAGTTGGATGACTTAACACTGCAACAAGGCAGCTGGATGACTTATCTCTACTAAGTATAGAAGCAGATGTGTTACATAAGACTAGTTTTGAGGATGTGGGAATGAACCCCTAAGATAATGTGGACTGTACATGAAGCTATACTTAGCTTGTAGATGCATCCACCACTACCAGCCGTCCCAGCACCCGTTGCTTGATGCACACGTTCACATCCCCACAGGGCTGATGGAGTATAAAATTATGTGGTATTATATATTGAGTTCTTATCTGATTTCGACGTTAGTGGAGATTGAATTAGGAGAACGAACGCGCACGACTAATATCCTTGTTAGGTTAAATCCCTCGCCGCAGCCTCGTCCCTTTCGTGTCTTAAGTCAATCTGCCCTATCGTGCGCCCCCGACCCAGCTGGGCTTGGCACGCTGACTCCAGCACAATTTCAACACTTGCTAAATGCTGTAACCATTTGCAATTCAAATGCTTGTGTTCTCTAAATACTTCGATCACTGGAGCACATGATTATAATGTCATGTAGAAACTAATGCAGCAGTTTCCTTTAACATTCCTGTATGGCAAAGAGTCACATATCATCAAATGTCTCAGACATACACTCCTTGCAACTGGTCAAGCGTATGTGACTTCTTGGTTGGGTCCGTACATCTGTTACCAGTTAAGGTTGTTGATCACAGCAGACACACTGTCTGTCCTTTCTAAGGGCAGAGGGCCCTTGAAAATGCCAGAAAAGGCTGATACCCACCTCTCTTGGAGAATTCTCTCCACAGAGGATCTGATCAAATATTTTGCAATTAAAAAAACTAGTAGAAAACTTTTCAACTATAAATAAAGTGGACGTATACAAAAATAAACATTGTTTTCCATCTTACTATAAATTTTATTTAATTTCGATTAATAACATTTTATTTATTGTTTATTATTGTTTATATTTTGAATTACTTATAGTATATAGGAGCACCAAAACCTTTTAAGTGATTAGGGCCTCTGAGGGTCTTAATCCAGTCCTGAGTGCAGTTGATATGTTGGTGGTGCAGTTGATATGTTGGTGGTGCAGTTGATATGTTGGTGGTGCAGTTGATATGTTGGTGGTGCAGTTGATATGTTGGTGGTGCAATTGATATGTTGGTGGTCAGTTGATATGATGGTGGTGCAGTTGATATGTTGGTGGTGCAGTTGATATAATGGTGGTGCAGTTGATATGTTGGTGGTGCATTGATATGTTGGTGGTGCAGTTGATATGATGGTGGTGCAGTTGATATGTTGGTGGTGCAGTTGATATAATGGTGTGCAGTTGATATGTTGGTGGTGCAGTTGATATGTTGGTGGTGCAGTTGATATGTTGGTGGTGCAGTTGATATGTTGGTGGTGCAGTTGATATGTTGGTGGGGCAGTTGATATGTTGGTGGTGCAGTTGATATGTTGGTGGTGCAGTTGATATGTTGGTGGTGCAGTTGATATGTTGGTGGTGCAGTTGATATGTTGGTGGTGCAGTTGATATGTTGGTGGTGCAGTTGATATGTTGGTGGTGCAGTTGATATGTTGGTGGTGCAGTTGATATGTTGGTGGTGCAGTTGATATGTTGGTGGTGCAGTTGATATGTTGGTGCAATTGATATGATTGGTGCAGTTGAAAGTTGGTGGTGCAGTTGATATGTTGGTGGTGCAGTTGATATGTTGGTGGTGCAGTTGATATGTTGGTGGTGCAGTTGATATGTTGGTGGTGCAGTTGATATGTTGGTGGTGCAGTTGATATGTTGGTGGTGCAGTTGATATGTTGGTGGTGTAGTTGATATGATGGTGGTGCAGTTGATATGATGGTGGTGCAGTTGATATGTTGGTGGTGCAGTTGATATGTTGGTGGTGAGCTGATATGTTGGTGGGTAGTTGGTGCATTGTTGGTGGTGCAGTTGATATGATGATGGTGCAGTTGATATGATGGTGGTGCAGTTGATATGATGATGGTGCAGTTGATAGATGGTAGTGCAGTTGATATAATGGTGGCAGTTGATATGTTGGTGGTGCAGTTGATATGTTGGTGGTGCAGTTGATATGATGATGGTGCAGTTGATATGATGGTGGTGCGTTGATATAATGGTTGCAGTTGATATGTTGGTGGTGCAGTTGATATAATGGTGGTGCAGTTGATATGATGGTGGTGCAGTTGATATGATGGCGGTGCAGTTGATATGATGGTGGTGCAGTTGATATGATGGTGGTGCAGTTGATATGATGGTGGTGCAGTTGATATAATGGTGGTGCAGTTGATATGTTGGTGGTGCAGTTGATATAATGGTGGTGCAGATGATATGATGGTGGTGCAGTTGATATAATGGTGGTGCAGTTGATATGTTGGTGGTGCAGTTGATATAATGGTGGTTGCAGTTGATATGATGGTGGTGCAGTTGATATGATGGCGGTGCAGTTGATATGATGGTGGGCAGTTGATATGTTGGTGGTGCTTTATATGATGGTGGCAGTTGATATGATGGTGGTGCAGTTGATATGTTGGTGGTGCAGTTGATATGATGGTGGTGCAGTTGATATGATGGTGGTGCAGTTGATATAATGGTGGTGCAGTTGATATGTTGGTGGTGCAGTTGATATAATGGTGGTGCAGTTGATATGATGGTGGTGCAGTTGATATGATGGCGGTGCAGTTGATATGATTGGTGCAGTTGATATGTTGGTGGTGCAGTTGATATGATGGTGGCAGTTGATATGGGTGGTGGTGCAGTTGATAGGTTGGTGGTGCAGTTGATATGTTGGTGGTGCAGTTGATATGATGGTGGTCAGTTGATATGTTGGTGGTGCATTTGATATGGTGGTGGTGCAGTTGATATGTTGGTGGTGCAGTTGATATGATGGTGGTGCAGTTGATATGTTGGTGGTGCAGTTGATATGATGATGGTGCAGTTGATATGATGGTAGTGCAGTTGATATGTTGGTGGTGCAGTTGATATGTTGGTGGTGCAGTTGATATGATGGTAGTGCAGTTGATATGATGGCGGTGCAGTGGGAAGGGTGGCGGTGCAGTTGATATGATAGCGGTGCAGTTGATATGATGGTGGTGCAGTTGATATGTTGGTGGTGCAGTTGATATGTTGGTGGTGCAGTTGATATGTTGGTGGTGCAGTTGATATGATGGTGGTGCAGTTGATATGATGGTGGTGCAGTTGATATGATGGCAGTGCAGTTGATATGTTGGCAGTGCAGTTGATATGATGGTGCAGTTGATATGATGGCAGTGCAGTTGATATGATGGTGGTGCAGTTGATATGATGGCAGTGCAGTTGATATGATGGTGGTGCAGTGATATGATGGTAGTATTGTTGAGAACGTCACTCACTAGTTGTACGTCTGGCAGCAGCTGGTGTTTGAATGCCAGTCAGACATTTTTAAATGTTTACTTCCTTCCTTTGTCCTTGAGATAAAAAACCGTGACTACAGACCTGTCAGTTTCCTTGTTATGTTTTCTCCTATGTTGTCCTTCCATTGAACACTGGTACAGTTGATATAGAGGTGTTGTTGTTATGGTGTTTTTGTTGTGGTGTTGTTGTTGTGGTGTTGTGTTGTTGTGGTGTTGTGTTGTTGTGGTGTTGTGGTGGTGTTGTTGTGGTGGTGTTGTGGTGGTGTTTTGGTGGTTTTTGTGGTAGTGTTGTTTTGGTGGTGTGGTGGTTTTGTGGAGTGTGTTGTGTGGTGTTGTTGTGTGGTTGTGCTGTGGTGGTTTTGTGCTGGTGGTGGTGTTGTTGTTGTGGTTGTGCTGTGGTGGTTTTTGTGCTGGTGGTGTTGTTGTTGTGGTGTTGTTGTTGTGGTGTTGTTGTGGTGTTGTTGTTGTGGTGGTGGTGTTGTGTTTGTGGTGTGGTGTTGTGTTGTTGTTGTGGTTGTGGTGTTGTTGTAGTGATGGTGGTGTTGTTGTGATGGTGGTGTTGAGTGATGGTTGTGTTGTAGCGATAGTGGTGTTGTTGTTATGATGGTGGTGTTGTAGTGATGGTGGTGTTGTAGTGATGTTGATGTTGTTGTTGTGATGGTGGTGTTGTTATTGTGATGGTGGTGTTGTTGTGTGTGTGATGGTGGTGTTGTAGTGATGGTGTTGTTGTAGTGATGGTGGTGTTGTTGTTGTGGATGGTGGTGTTGATTGTGATGGTGGTGTTGTAATGATGGTGGTGTTGTAGTGATGGTGTTGTTGTAGTGATGGTGGTGTGTTGTTGTGATGGTTGTGTTGTTATTGTGATGGTGGTGTTGTAATGATGGTGGTGTTGTAGTGATGATGTTGTTGTAGTGATGGTGGTGTTGTTGTTGTGATGGTGGTGTTGTTATTGTGATGGTGGTTTGTAATGATGGTGGTGTTGTAGTGATGGTGTTGTTGTAGTGATGGTGTGTTGTTGTTGTGATGGTGGTGTTGTTATTGTGATGGTGGTGTTGTAATGATGGTTTTGTTGTAGTGATGGTGTTGTTGTAGTGATGGTGGTGTTTGTTGGATGGTGTTGTTGTAGTGATGGTGGTGTTGTAGTGATGGTGGTGTTGTAGTGATTGTGGTGTTTTAGGATGGGTGTTGTTGTTGTGATTGTGGTGTAGTGATGGTGGTGTTGTAGTGATGGTGGTGTTGTTGTTGTGATGGTGGTGTTAGGATGGTGGTGTTGTAGGGATGGTGGTGTTGTTGTTGTGATGGTGTGTAGTGATGGTGTTGTAGTGATGGTGTTGTTGTGAGTGATGGTGGTGTTGTAGTGATGGTGTTGTAGTGATGGTGTTGTTGTAGATGGTGGTGTTGTAAAGTGATGGTGGTGTTGTAGTGATGGTGGGTTGTAGTGATGGTGTTGTAGTGATGTTGGTGTTGTAGTGATGGTGGTGTTGTTGTTGTGATGGTGTTGTTGTTGTGATGGTGGTGTTGTAGTGATGGTGGTGTTGTTGTTGTGATGGTGGTGTTGTAGTGATGGTGTGTAGTGATGGTGGTGTTAGTAGTGATGGAGGTGTTGTTGCATGTATTACTTCAATGGGTTATTATCAGAGGGTTAGGAAAATTCCAGTTAGAAAATATACATTTATTATTCTTAACAATATATACACACTAGAAAAGCTCCTCATATATCTCTCAGCCTAAAGGTCCAAATCAAGGTACATATGAGCCGGCAAAAACATGAACAGATGGACCAGCGGCGCCTAGGCCTTCCCTACTCCTCTACCTGACCCATTTCATCGTGTCTCAGTCCTCACTCATCCCACAGAGCCCTGAACACATCAGAGCCCAGGTGAGCTTGCTGGTAACCAAAAAAGCACCTTTGGCTTGTGCTGCTAACAGAAGGAACACAAACCTTAGCTTACATACAGGGCATCTTAGACGCCAGCCTTCTCTCCATCCTGCCTCCCGTGACTCCCTAAGCCAAGCCACCACGCATACCGTAACCAAAACACAGTTGTAAATAAGTCCCTCGGCTAATTTATCAACTTGTCGTTCTCTGAATCATTCATCGACTCCAGGCCGAGGACTGATTACCTCAAACCTCCTCTTTACAACTTTCTACTTTGTATTGACTGATGAAGCCACTGTGTGCGAAACGTTTCTCAATAAAGATACCCAAGTGTTGCATATGTGTCTAATTTAACAAGTCACTGTAGTATCCACAACAGTCACTGTAGTACCTACAACAGTCACTGTAGTATCCACAACGTCACTGTAGTAGCCAAACAGTCACTGTAGTACCACAACAGTCACTGTAGTATCCACAACAGTCACTGTAGTACCCACAACAGTCACTGTAGTATTCACAACAGTCACTGTAGTATCCACAACAGTCACTGTAGTACCCACAATAGTCACTGTAGTATCCACACAGTCACTGTAGTACTCATACAGCGCTGTAGTACCACAATAGTCGCTGTAGTACCCACAACAGTCACTGTAGTATCCACAGCACTGTAGTATCACAACAGGTTTTTAACTTGAAAGGGCTGGTCTCACGTTACCCACCATCACCCCACCCTTGAAATGCCGAAACTCCCAGTATAACACTTATATCCTTCAAACACAAATCCTACCACACCTATAATTATGCTCTTGGAGAAAGCATACATCCACATTCAACCGTCTGAGCGTCACCTCAATCCATCTCCTCCGAACTTCCGCCGGAGCCCATTAACATTTAAGTTGAAAACCTGAATAGGTCAAAGGGAGTTTGCCACTTCGGCGACAGACCCAGTCACAACTGGCAAAGAAACCCCACTTTGTGCCCTACCTCCTTTCACTCCTATCCACTCTTTCCCTGGGAGGCAACCTTCTTCCCTTGACAACATCCCTCTAGGCCATTTTAGAAGACCTTGGCCCAGGGTTATCTCATCATCCTCAGAATCCCTCGGCCTCTTGCGGGATGCTTCCACACATTCCATCTTCCCAGTTACCTTCCTCCCTATGCACCTCCACCTCAGCCACCACAACAGGCACAGAGTCAACAAGGTCCTCTACCGGACAATCCGCACTGATGCTCCAAACACCGATGAGTCCTCAT
>WNWK01049119.1:0-13314 GCA_009830355.1 Cherax destructor | reverse complement strand
GATGGCGATATGATGATACGGATGCGCATTTTTCCCCTATACATATGTGATGGTTTAGGTGTCAGCCAGTGTCGACAAAAGGATAGTCCCATGCTAAGAGTTGCCATTCTTCCAAGGATAGATGGGACCCCGTCGGGCGGTTTGCTGGGTTGTGGGTATTGTTGGCGTAGATCAGGGCTCTCTTTTGCTGGGCATCCAGCTGTAGCAAGGGTTCTTTATGATGTCGTTGATCTCATTGTCTCTTGCATGCCAACCCTGGTTTTGGAACAGTTAAGACCATGAGACCATATTGGTCGGTTGTGCATCGCCATAATAAGAAATCAATATTTTCAATTAAAGAGAGAAATAAAAAAAGGAATAAGGAAAGCAAAAAGGGATTATGAGGCTGAGGTCGCAAGGATTCGAAGACTAACCCAAAGGGTTCTTTCAGGTATACAGAAGTAAGATTAGGACAAGAGAGGCCCACTTAAGAGTAACTCAGGACAGATCATGACAGTGATAAGGATATGGGGAAATTTTCAATACTTACTTCCTCTAGTTTTACTCAGGAAGATATAGGGAATTCCAGAAATAATAAATTATGTAGAACTGGAAGATAATAGACTATGCTCGATTGGGGTAACTAGTGACATGGTCCTCAGACAAATGAGAAATTAAAACTAACAAATCCCCAGGCCCTGATGAACTGTTTGCAAGATTTTAAAGGAATGTAAAGAGGAACTTAGCAAACCCTTGGCAAATCTTTCAATATATCACTACAAACTGGCATAGTGCCAGACAAGTGGAAAAGGGAAAAATGTAATACCTATTTACAAGGCAGGTGACAGGTCCTTAGCTTCGAACTATAGACCAATAAGCCTTACCTCCATAGTTGGTAAACTTATGAATCAATAATTGCCGAGGCAATTGAGCCATTTTTGAAAAGCATAAATTGATTAATGAATCTCAACACGGTTTTACTAAGGGGGTTCCTGTCTTATGAATTTACTAACTTTTTTCACTAAGGTGTTTGAGGAGGTAGATCGGTAATGAATATGATATTGTGTATATGGACTTCAGTAAGGCTTTCGAAAAGTTCCACATCAGAGGCTACTGGGGAAACTTAAGGCACACGGAATAGGAGGGAAATGTTTTCCTGGAAGAGGCATGGTTGACTAATAGGGGGCAGAGGTTTGCATAAATGGGAGAAATCAGAATGGGGGCGGTCTCAAGCGGTGTTCCACAGGGGTCAGTTTTTGGCCCCTGTTGTTTACAATTTACATAAACGACATATATGAGGGGGAAAAAATAGTAACATAAGTAAATTTGTTGATGACACCATATAGCGTCCAATTCATTCAAATGAGGACATTAGAGCACTCCAGGATGATTTGAATAGACTGATGCAGTGGTCGGAGAAGTGGCAGATGCAGTTTAATGTAAACAAATGCAAAGTTCTAAATGTTGGGTAGGACAATAACCATGCCACATATAAGCTGAATAATGTAGATCTTATTACTTGTGATTGCGAGAAGGATTTAGGAGTTCTGGTTAGTAGTAATCTGAAGCCTAGACAACAGTGCATAAGTGTTCGCAATAAAGCTAACAGAATCCTTGGCTTCATATCAAGAAGTATAAATAACAGAAGTCCTCAGGTTGTTCTTCAACTCTATATATCTTTGGGTAGGCCTCATTTAGATTATGCTGCACAGTTCTGGTCACCGTATTACAGAATGGATATAAATGCACTGGAAAACGTACAAAGGAGGATGACAAAGTTGATCCCTTGTATCAGAAATCTTCCCTATGAGGATAGACTGAGGGCCCTGAATCTGCACTCTCTAGAAAGGCGTAGAATTAAGGGGATATGATTGAAGTGTACAAATGGAAAACAGGAATAAATAAAGGGATGTAAATAGTGTGCTGAAAATATCCAGCCAAGACAGGACTCGCAGCAATGGTTTCAAGTTGGAAAAGTTCAGATTCAGGAAGGATATAGGAAAGCACTGGTTTGGTAATAGAGTTGTGGATGAGGAACAAACTCCCGAGTACCGTCATAGATGCTAAGACGTTGTGTAGTTTTAAAAATAGGTTAGATAAATACATGGGTGGGTCTGGATGGGTGTGAGTTTGGACCTGACTAGCTTGTACTACCAGGTCAGTAGCTGTACTAATTCCTTAAGTGGAAGTGAATTGACCAGGTGGTCGGCTAGACAATTATATGAGTGGGTGCGGTTGGGTGTTAATTGGTCCTGACTAGCTTGTGCTAGGTCAGATGCAGTGCTCCTTCCTTAAGTGAATGTAACCTGACCTGGCTGGGTCGGGGCATTGGCTTAAGCCGTTGGAGATTTGGACCTGCCTCGCATGGGCCAGTAGGCCTGCTGCAGTGTTCTTTCTTTCTTATGTTCTTATAAATTCATGTATATTCCGTGTGAATTGGGGCAGCAAGTCGGAGAGCCACTGCAATACGGAGGGTCTTAGGGTTGAGGTGTGTTCCCATTGCCGAAATGGGAACTGTTTGGAGGAAGTTCCCAAAGTGATGTGCACTCACGACTTGGAGACGGGCAGTCTCCTTGTCTGATGTTACAGTCCTATGCATGTTGGCAAGCACCTTTTCAGCAATGGGGCCATCCCAGCTTGACTGTTTGTAGGCCAGTGCTGCACTCGGTTTTGGTGCTGGAGCAGCAAGAGTCTCTCATTCAGTGATGGCACTGGCGTAGCTAGGGTCCTGTATTCCTGCTGAGTCACTGAGGTTGTCTGGAAGAATTTGTCTTATTAACTCGTTTGATGCTATGGAAGAGGATAGGAAAGCTGGTAGGGCAATCTGGGAGGATTTGCGTACTCCCAGCCCCCCAAGTCTGACTGGAAGTGAGGCTTGCAACCACTGTCCATCTTCGAGGGAAAGTTCAATACACTCTCTAGCATGGTCTTGAGGAGAGAGTCATATTCCTTGAGTTTCGGACTGCTGAAGGCTGGGGAGCATCTCAGGAAGTAGGTAAGTTTTAGAATTGACAGGCACCTGGTGAGTAGGTAGAAGGCATCATGTGTATCGATGTCTTTCATCCTGCCTTCCATCGTCTTGAAGTCTGAGATTTTTTTTTCTACGATCACATCGATGGCACTGAACCCAAGAGGAGCACCCAGGAAAGTGCTGTTGGCTGGATCAATGGCTCGTGCTCCTGGTAAAACAGCACTAATGTTCTGGATCATCTGTCAATTGGTAGAAACTATTTCACATTTGGTGGGGTTTAAAGATAGGCCCAGGCTCTCTCCCAAGTCTTTAATTTTTCTGATGTCTTCTAGGAGAGATTATGTAGTGCTAGCTAGGGTGCCATCATCCAAGAACCAGATATTGAGCTCACTGGAGAGCGCTTCCGTGACTTCCTTGATGACCAGACAGAATAGAAAGGGGGCGAGAGGGTCCCCTGTTGCACACCTCACACGAGTCAGTTTCATGGTCCCCAAACAATAGTTTAGAAGTCACACTATAACACGATTGAATGAAGGGATAGAGGGAAGGGAAGTGTCTAGAAACTGCTTGGAGAGCAGCATCCCTTATGACTGAGTTGAAAGCATTGACAAAGTCCAATTTGATCAATGCTTTTTCATCGGGCATGTTATTTTGACTCGCCTCATGGTGAGTGAAACCACATGACCGTTCTAATTTAGACCACTCAAACTTACAGAATCACGCACGAGCAGGGAGCTTATCGGATCCGAGGACATACGGTGGTGGGACTTCAGCTCACTCATTCAACCCTCGTTTGGTTACCACTTACAAGCAGTATTTTTAATTGAACCATGAAGAAGGTTGATCAATAACAACACTTGACAGCCAAGGAATCGAACCCATGATGTTTGCCTCGCCTCATGGTGAACGAAAGCACATGACGCTCCAACCCACAGGACCACCAAATCCTACAAGAATCATGCACCCAGCAGAACTAGGTGTTTTAAAGAATCCACACCCAGGAGAGCTAGGTGTTTTACCTAGCTCTGCTGGGTGCGTGAATCTTGTAGGATTTAGTGGGCCTGTGGGTTAGTGTCATGAGGTTTTTGCTCACCATGAGGCTTGCCAAAACAACATGGGTTCGATTCCTTGGCTAGTCGCAGTGTTGTTATTGATCAATTCCAGTTGTTCGTGGTTACAATAATATAAAATACTTCTTGTTGAGGCTAGTACACCAAACGGGGAGTAGAATGAAATTAGCTCAGAGGCACCCACACCACCGTATATCCTCGGATCACGGTAAAACACCTAGCTCCGCTGGGTGCGTGATTCTTGTAGGATTTGGTGGTCCTGTGAGTTAGAGCATCATGTGGTTTTCGCTCACCATCAGGCGGGCCTGTGACTCCTGTGTTGCTGGGTTGGTGGTGCTTTGCCTGGTTGAGTACCATGTATGCTCATGTTTTAAAAAAATTGTAGTTTCTAGTGTTACGTTCTATGGTGTCGGTGACGGCGATTAGCGAGTTGTGCCTCATCCCAGTTTATCAAACGCCCCGTGGAGTCTCTGTGGGGGATACAGGTGTACCTTAAGTCGTCTCTGTTACTGGCATTTCGATGCTCGTTAAGGCGGACCTCAAGATCTCTGCCTGTTTCGCATACATTTTCTGTGATTAATCTGAGTCTTCAACTTCCAACTGTGACCCCTTGTTGCTGTGTCCCATTTCTGGAACATCCTGTCTCTGTCCACCTTGTCAATTCCTCTCAGTATTTTATATGTCGTTTTCATATCCCCCCTATCTCTCGTGTCTTCCAGTGTCGTCAGATTGATTTCCCTTAACCTCTTCTCGTAGGGCATGCCCCTTAGCTCCGGGACTAGTTTTGTTGCAAACCTTTGCACTTTCTCAAGTTTCCTTACGTGTTTGGCTAGGTGCGGGTTCCAAACTGGTGCTGCATACTCCAATATAGGCCCAACGTACATGGTGTACAGGGTCCTGAAGGATTCCTTATTGAAATGTCGGAAAACTATTCTTAGATTTGCTAGTCGTCCATATGCTGCAGCAGTTATTTGGTTGATGTGTGCCTCATCAGATGTGCTCGGTATTATACACACTCCAAGATCCTTTTCCTTGAGTGAGGTTTGTAGTCTTTGGCTCCCTAGACTGTACTCTGTCTGCAGTCTTCTTTGCCCTTTCCCGATCTTCATGACTTTGCACTTGATGGGGTTGAACTCCAGGAGCCTTTTGCTGGATCAGCTCTGCAGCTTGTCCAGATCCCTCTGTAGTCCTGGCGTATTCTCCTCCGACTGAATTCTCCTCATTATCTCCACATCGTCTGCAAACAGGGTCACTTCTGAGTCTATTCCTTCCATCATGTCATTCACAAGTACCAGGAACAGTACAGTTCGTAGGACTGGCCTTTGTGGAACCCCGCTCGTCATAGGCTCCCACTCTGACCCCTCATCACGTACTATGACTCGTTGCTGCCTTCCCGTCAGGTATTCTCTGATCCATTGCAGTGCCTTCCCTTTTATACCTGCCTGGTCCACCAGCCTTTTCACTAATCTCTAGTGTGGAACTGTGTCAAAAGCCTTCTTTCAGTCCAAGAAAACGCAATCTACCCACCCCTCTCACTCTTGTCTTACTGCTGTCACCTTGTCATGGAACTCTAGTAAGTTTGTGAATCTGTGCTGATTGTCGTTTATAAGGTAGTTCCTTAGTATATGGTCCACCAGTCTTCTCCTGATAATCTTCTCCATAACTTTGCATACATTACACGTCAGTGACACTGGTCTGTAGTTTAATGCTGCGTGTCTGTTCCCTTTTTAGAAATTTGGACTACATTTGCTGTCTTCCATACCTCAGGTAGCCGCCCTGTTTCGATAGGTGTGTTGAATATTGTTGTTAGTGGTACACATAACTCCTCCCTCTCTCAGGACCCATGGAGAGATGTTAACCGGCCCCATCGCCTTTGAGGTATCTAGCTCGCTTAGCAGCCTCTTTACTTCTTCCTCGGTTGTATGTATTGTGTCCAACACTTGATGGTATACCCCTTCTTCTTTCTGGAGTCGTTTCTGTCTCCTCTGTGAACACTTCTTTGAATCTTATGTTGAGCACCTCACATACTTCGCGGTCGTTTCTTGTGAGATCTCGTCCTTCCTTCCTCAGCCTGATTTCCTGATCATTGACTGTTGTTTTCCTCCTGATGTGGCTATACAACAGCTTCGGGCAAGTTTTGACTTTCGCTGCTATGTCATTTTCATATTGTCGTTGGGTCTCCCTTCATAATTGTGCATATTTATTTCTGGCTCTACGACTTCTCTCCATATTCTCCTGGGTCCTTTGCCTTCTATACTTCTTCCATTCTCTAGCACACTTGGTTTTGGCCTCTCTACACCTTTGGGTAAACCAAGGGCTCATCCTGGCTTTCTCGTTATTTCTGTTACCCTTGGGTACAAACCTCTCCTCAGCTTCCTTGCATATTGTTGTCATATATCCCATCATCTCGTTTACTGATTTATCTGCCAGTTCTCTGTCCCACTGAACCCCGTGTAGGAAATTCTTCATGCCTGTGTAGTCCTCTCTCTTGTAGTTTAGCTTGTTCGTTCTGCCTTTCCTGCTTCCTTCTTCACTTGTAACTCTACTATGTATTCGAAGCTCAGAACCACATGATCACTGGCTCCGAGGGGTCTTTCATATGTAATGTCCTCAGTGTCTGCACTACTCAACGTGAATACTAGGTCAAGTCTTGCTGGTTCATCCTCTCCTCTCTCTCTGGTAGTGTCCCTTACGTGTTGGAATATGAGGTTTTCCACTATCACCTCCATCATCTTAGCCCTCCACGTTTCTGGGCCCCCATGTGGCTCCAAGTTCTCTCAGTCGATTTCTCAGTGGTTGAAGTCACCCATAACACTCGTGTGCATGATTTTTTATTTGACTCCATGGTATCTTTTTTGGTATATATATGGAAAATAGTGATTCATTGTGTTATTTATTCATCTCTATCACATCAGGTTGTCAAGTTATACGGAAACGTTTCTTTTCTCTTTTCGTATAACATAAGTAAATGAGAAAGTGGTATATTAACAATTAAAATGCTTACCTTATGTTGAATTAAATGTTAAATCTAATATATTTTTATTTTATTTTTAGATTATTAATGTCTAGAGGCTGCATAAATTCACCAGACATAATTTGCAATGTCTGCGGGCAATTTACCCCTTCAGATTCCCGGAGCAATATTACTCCTTTATTGAAGCGCTGCTACTTTGCTTATTATGGCTGCAAACTTGGAGACCAGGACAAACCATTTGCACCACACAAAGCTTGCAGGAGTTGCATCAGTAATCTCCAAATGTGGTCAATTGGAAAACTTAAATGTATGCCTTTTTGAGTACCAATGGTATGGCGGGAGCAGATGAACCACCATGATGACTGCTACTTTTGTATGACTAAAGTAGCTGGATTCAACAAGAAGACAAAAGATCGCATAATATACCCAAATATTCCTTCAGAACTAAGGTTGTTCCACACTCTGAAGATATTCCTGTACCTGTGCCACCTGAGACAAGGCAAATTTCATTAGAGTCGATACCAGTGATTCTAAGGAGATGGAAGTAGACTGTGAACCACCAACAAATGACGATCCCAAACCCTTCAACCAAGTTGAGCTCAGTGACTTGGTGAGAGACCTTAACCTTCCAAAAGAAAGTGCACAGTTACTTGGCTCTAGACTGAAGGAACACAGGCTTCTAGCTCCTGGAACAACATTTGCTTGGTACCGTCATCGTGAAGCGGAATTCACTTAGTTCTTTGACAAAGAGGAATCTTTAGTTTTTTGTTCAAATATTTATGGCCTTATTGAACACATGGGGATGTCACACAAATAACACAAATAACCCGCACATAGAAGAGAGGAGCTAACGACGACGTTTCGGTCCGACTTGGACCATTTACATAGTCACACTAACAAAAAGAAGAGAGGGTGGGAGTTCATATAGAGGCCAGCCGACCGGGGCGGAAACAAGAGAAAGTGGTGGAGGAGTAATAGTGGTGGTAGTAGTGGTAGTAGTGGAGTCAGTCAAATACTATGAGGAGCACTGCTAGGGAGCTAGCGGCCCACATAGGGTAGGGGCAAGAACACAGAGGGGGTAAAAGATTAAAGGCTGTACTTCTCTCCAATGGCAACACAGCTGCATCTGTGCCAATTGGCCATAGTGTCCAAATGTAACAAACGTACGCAAATAAGAAGACACTAATATCTGCAATCAAGTACCAGAATCACAATTTTCCCATTTGTGGTGATTTAAAAGTTATTGCTTTCCTACTAGGTCTTCAAGGCGGATATACCAAGTACTATGACAGCCAGCACTATGAACAAAAAGACTGGCCACCATTCTGCTGCCACCACTCCACATCAAATTAGGGCTTATGAAGGCCTTGAACAAGAATGGAACTGCTTTCAAGTACCTGGAGTCAAAGTTTCCTCGTATAAGTGAAGGCAAGCTAAAGGCAGGAATCTTTGTTGGCCCTCAGATTCAGTAATTGATGAAGGACAAGAATTTTGATGAAACATTAGCAGGTGTCGAGGTGAATGCCTGGTTTTCATTCAAGCAGATTGTCCACAACTTCCTGGGAAACAGGCGCTCCCCCGAATATGAAAAAAAATGATCCAAGACCTGATTTCAAGTTTCCAACAACTTGGGTCTAGAATGAGTGTGAAGATGCACTTTTTGCACTCACATCTTGACTATTTTCCAAACAATTGTGGGGACTACAGTGAGGAACAAGGAGAGTGGTTCCATCAGCATATTTGCACCATGGAAACTCGATACCAGGGCAAATGGAATGTCAGCATGGTGGTGGATTACTGCTGGTCATTGAAATGTAATGGTCTCGATGCACAGCACAAGCGAAAGTGGTCCTCTTTCCTTTGATTTAATATGTAGGCTAACCATTAGGAACATATTTTTTTAATAAAATTATTTGATTTGATTAATGTTGATTTGGAATTCATATGTTCTTAAAACAAACAGAATGTGCTTTTCCATGATTACTTTCCTAATTTCAATAAAGTAACAATTGATTAAAAATTCACATTTTTTTTATTATCATAAATTTGTATTTTATTCAAAATCCTTACATGATAGAGCAAAATGGTTTAAATATTTACAATCAGCAGCCCAAGATTATGTAAGATCACAACCATGAATAAAAATAAAAATTAAAAACATTCCAAATGCAGACCAGTGAAATCAGCAGCTTTGCCCTGCTCGCATGAGCCCTTCTGGCCACTTCAGCAAGTGTATCAACTGTCGCTCTATTACTCTCATCATACTCTTGTGTTGGCCTCCTGCTGTTCTGTGGTTGGGTTATACATCACTGCAATTACCACCTTGGGACATCCAGACTGAAGTGTTCCTATTATGTGGTCTCTTGGTTCTCCTCTGTCTCCTCTTTCCAGCTCATCAAAATCCCATTGGTTTTTGATGAACAGTGCCACTCCTCTACCCCCTCTGTTCCTTCTGTCTTTCCTCAGGATCTGATATCCTGTTGGAAAGATCGTATCTGTTATCATTCCTGTGAGCTTGGTTTCTATGAGACCTATGATGTCTGGTGATGCCTCTTTGACTTTTTCGAGCCTCTCCTTCCACTTATTCATTATTCCATCAGCATTGGTAAACCATACCTTCAGTTTCCTCTTCAACACTGTGTTCTGGGGGGGACTGTGAGGGTGGGGGACCTGGCAGTGTGCTGTGGGATTCTACAGCGTAGTGTGAGGTGGTGGTATAATTGTGGATTGTGGTTTGTGTTGGGATAACGTGTTCGGTTGTAGGATTTTGCGGGTGGTTCTGTGTGTGCTTGCGCTTGTTGCTCTGCCCTTCTCTGGTTGTCCTCTGCTGATTATGTCCTTGTTTCTTTTTCTAGCCCCTTTCACTTCTGTGTCCTCTCTCTCAGCTGATGTCGTTCTGTTCTTGTTCTGTCTCAGTCTAGGAACACCCTCTTGTATGATGACGATTCCTACAGCTGTGGATTCTCTTGCAGGATCCTGTTTCACACTGTTTCTGTCTTGAAAATGAGTTTGATCGGAAGATTTCTTCACTTCAAGTACTCCCCTATTCTTTGAAAATTTACTATCTCAGTCATGTCCTCCTTGCCTGTTTCTTTGATGATGTTTTCAATCTCCTGTTTTTCTTCCTGCCGTCTTTCATTGTGCATCCTCCCCTCGCTCTCCTGAAACCCTTGAATAAACACTGACCTCTTCCTCTCCTCTTCCCATTGCCTTTCCCTCTGTGTCTCTGGGTCCCATTTGTACATGGCCATTGTTTCTCTTATATTTTTCCTGTAGCTCTTGATGGTATAGTTCTGCCTCTGCATGGGACCTATCCCCCTCTCCACCTTCTCTCCCTCTCTTACTGCTATCCTTGCTCCCAACTGCTCTTCCCCTTCATTCCTTGGCCCTGCATGGTGATCTGTTAGGGTCTTAGTGTAAGTCGTGTCTCCTTCCTTTCCATTGGACTCCTCGTTCAGTAGGTGTGTACCTATTTCAGATGCTATGTCTCCTCTGGGCAATAGCCCTGTAACTCTCTTCAGAGTATTTACCTCATATTCTAGGGCCCTTATCCTGGCTTCTGTGGCTTCAGCTTGCAACTCCTATTTCTTCTTCTCTGCCTCCATCCTCTTCTCCATTTTACATTGCTCTTCCATCCATTCTTCCCTACAAGAACCATTTTTCACAAATCCCCTGAGCCTTTGACTTCCTCTTTTTTTTTTTTTTTTTTTGCTAGGTGTGTTATTGTGTGTGTGTGTGTGCTGTTTGTGTGTGTGTATGTGGGGGGAGTTGTAAGTGGGAGAAAGGGAATGAGGTCCCCCATCAGTGCCGTCTTGGCTAACTTGTACATGGAACACCTAGAGGCTGGACGCTTCGCCAACATCATCCCCTCAAGCGTCACTTGGTTACGTTACGTGGACGACGTCCTCGTAATAACTCCCAAACGTTTTGATGTACGGAATCTTCAGGCAAGGCTCAACGCAGTTGAACCGGCGATCCAGTTTAAACTAGAAGAAGAGTCCAATGACAAGCTACCCTTTCTAGACGTCCTCATCCACAAAGTAGATAACAATCTAAGATTTCAAGTTTACCGGAAACCTACAAATAAAAATGATCTCACACACTTTTATTCCAGTCAAGATACTAAGACCAAGAGAGGCATCATCATTGGATTTTTCCTAAGAGCATAATACCGAATTTGCAGTCCTGAGTTTCTTGACGAGGAATGTACATACATTCACCAAACCTTCACTGATTTACAATTTCCTTCCTTTTTCATCAAAGATTGCAAGAAAAGAGCTCTTCAGATCATTAATTCTCCACGCACGAACACCACTCCTAACAAAGTTATAATTCTTCCCAACAGCCAGGTTGCATCCAACATTTCTAAAGTACTTGCACAAGCTAACACTAGAGTCGCCATCGCTTCCAGCACTTCTATAAAGAATCTAACCAGGACAAAATCCAAGCACCATGAACCAGTCAACGCAGGTGTTTACACTATACCCTGTGGAGGCTGTGACAGGATTTATGTAGGAGAAACTGCAAGAAAACTCGAAACACGCCTCAATGAACACATTAATGCATGTAGGAACGATAACCTGAACAACGCCTGCGTACAACACCGAAATTCCACCAATCATCTCATGAAATTCAAAGACGCCCGTTTAGCAATCAAAGAAACTAATTTTCCGCAGACGCAAGTGCCTTGAATCAGACTATCGCTGTTTCTAACACAATTAAACAAAACAAAGCAGTTCACCATCTCTGAAGTCTTAGCAAGAATCCTCCTGAAAACAGTAAACCCTACCATCACATAGTCTCTCCTGCTAATACTACACAAACACATCGCAGAAGTGGAGCACTGCAACAGGTCTTCTCTATTTCAACCTCCAACAGAAATATTGTCTAACCTATTTTTATACTACCCAAGTAATTGCTTTTATCACCTTTTACTCATGTGCAAGTTGATTGTTCTACCTTATTGTATTACTACTACTACTACAACTTATATCACTACTACTTCTACCACCACTAGTATTGCACTCACTCTGAGCCTATATACCCTGTGTGTCCATATATTGTTTAACGGCTTGACAAAGCTCCTGGAGAGCGAAACGTTGCCCAATAAATGTCACATTAGTTGCATTTGTGTCCTTTTACTTAACGTCTTGTAGGAAGTTCCTCATGCTTGTGTAGTCCCCCTTTTGTAGTTTCGTTTCTCCCTTCCTATTCCTGCTCCCCTCTCCACTTGTAGCTCAACTATATAATCAAAACACAGAACGAAATGATCACTAGCTCCAAGGGGCTTTCATACGTGATATCCTCGATGTCCGAACTACTCAAGGTGAATACTAGGTCCAGTCTTGCTGGATCATCCTCACCTCTCTCTCTGGTAGTGTCTCTAACATGTTGATGCATGAGGTTTTCCAGTACCACATCCATCATCTTGGCTCTCCATGATTCAGGACCCCCATGTGGCTCTAGGTTTATTGTGTGTGTGTGAGTGTGTGTAAGGGCGGGAGAGTTGTGAGGGGGGAGAGAGGTGGTTAGAGGGAGGGAGGGGGACAGAGTGATAGAGATGTGGAGAGTGGGAAAGGGAGGGAGATGGAGAGAATGGGGAAAGGGAGGGAGGGAGGAGGGAAAAGCGAGAGAGGGGAATGGGTGGCAGTGGGAGAGAAAGAGAGAGGGAAAGGAAGAGAGCGAAGGCTAGTGGGGGAGAGATGAAGAAGGAGGAGGAGGATAGGGGAAGAGGAGGAGGAAGAAGAAAAGGAGGAAGAGGAGGTGAAGAGGAGGAGGAGGAGGAGAAGGATGAGGAGGAAGAGGAAGAGAAGTAGGAGGAAGATGAGGAGGAGGAAAAGGAGTGTGTGTGTGTGTACTCACCTAATTGTACTCACCTAATTGTGGTTGCAGGGGTCGAGACTCAGCTCCTGGCCCCGCCTCTTCGCTGTCTGCTACTGGGTCTCTGCTCTCCCTGCTCCATGAGCTTTATCATACCTTGTCTTAAAACTATGTATGGTTCCTGCCTCCACTATATCATTCTCAGTCCATTCCACTTCCTACTACTCTGTGGCTGAAGAAATGTTTCCTGACATCCCTTTGACTCATCTGAGTCTTCAGCTTCCAGTTGTGTCCCCTTGTTTCTGTGTTCCCTCTGAAACAACCTGTCACTATCTACCTTGTCAATTCCCCGCAGTATTTTGTATGTCGTTATCATGTCTCCTCTGACCCTTTTTTTCTCCAGTGTTGTTAGTCCTATTTCCTCAGCCTTTCTTCATAAAAACAGACCCCTGAGTTGTGGAACTAACCTTTGTCGCAAACCTTTTCACTTTCTCTAGTTT
>WNWK01049118.1:0-13315 GCA_009830355.1 Cherax destructor | reverse complement strand
ATCTCGGCGGACAAAGAGAGGGCGGCCGGATATCCGCCACAAAGCATACCGCCTCGGCCACCACCCCGGAACCGAAAGGTGGCCTCCAGAGATACACCCGTCGCCCGAAAGATACCCAAAGCCACCCCCCGGGTGACCGGAGAGGGATCGGGACATCCCCAGGCGATCCAGATTCCACGGCAAACTACACCACCGCCAAGGACCTCAACAGAATGGGATGGACTACGATACCCTTCCCCCTACCTAGGAACTAGAATGCCTGAGGAGAGAAGCTCCCAGGGTAAAACTGGGAAGGAAATAAGGGAGGGATGAGGAGGAGGAGGAGGAAAGGGAAAAGGGAGGATGGGAAAAGGGAGGGGGGATTGGGGGGTAATTAGGTTCGGTCTGAGGAAGAAGACCAAAAGGTCCAATTCCTCAGACCGATAGCCTCTTTACCACGTCAAGGAGCCCCCCTTAAAGAGGTCCACCTTCACAAATTGGTATTAAAACTACCAAAGCCCTTAATTATGTAGAAGCCACAATAATACATGTAGCTAATGTTGACAAACATGAACCTTCAAGTCTACCTAATCATGTAATCATTTTATTTGGACTTTTTTTTTTAACAAGTCGGCCGTCTCCCACCGAGGCAGGGTGTCCCAAAAAGAAAATACCTTCATCATCATTCAACATTTTCACCACTCATACATAATCACTGTCTTTGCAGAGGCGCTCAGATACGACAGCTGAGAATAAGTCCCTCCCAGCTGTCGCTATCCCAGACTCCTCCTTTAAAGCACAGGCATTGTACTTCCCATTTCCAGGACTAAGTTCAGTTAACCGGTTTCCCTGAATCCCTTCACAAAATGTTACCCTGCTCACACTACAATAGCTCGTCAGGTCCCAAAAACCATTCATCTCCATTCACTCCTATCTAACACGCTCACACATGCTTGCTGGAAGTCCAAGCCCCTCGCCCACAAAACCTCCTTTACTCCCTCCCTCCAACCTTTTCGAAGACGACCCCTACCCCGCCTTCCTTTCCCTACAAATTTATACGCTCTCCAAGTCATTCTACTTTGATCCATTCTCTCTAAATAACCAAACCACCAACAACCCCTCTTCATCCCTCTGACAAATACTTTTAGTAACTCCATACCTCCTAATTTCCACACTCCGAATTTTCTGCATAATATCTACACCACACATTGCCCTTAGACAGGACATCTCCACTGCCTCCAGCCTCCTCCTTGCTGCAGCATTTACAACCAAAGCTTCACACCCATATAAGTGTGTTTGTACCACTATATGTACAGTGGACCCCCGAGTTACGAGCACCTCGGAAATTGTACAACTATGTAAGTACAGTGGTCCCTCGGTTTTCGCCGAAAATTCGTTCCAGAATGCTGCTCAAGTGCCATTACCGAACTAATTTACTTAAGAAATAATGTCACGTAGGTTAGTCTATTTCAGACCCCCAAAAATACACTTGCAACAGCACTTACGAAAATACACTTACAATGCACGAAAACCGAGGGACCACTGTATAATATTGTAAGTGCTTTTTTAAGTGTATTTTTGGGGGTCTGAAATGGACTAACCTACTTGACATTATTCCTTAAGGGAGAAAATTCATTCGGTAATGGCACTTGAGCAGGCTTCTGGAACGAATTATGCTCGTTACTCGGGGGTCCACTGTACTTAGCTTAATATAAATACCCTGCCATAAGTGTACAGTGCTTTTTCCCCCCTTATCAATAAACTAATCAAACAAAAATGGATAATCTTGTATTAATGAGAATGACTTATAATCAATTTACATAACTTTCTCATGTGATTTCCAGGGAAATTACAGCCAATGTCATGATAAAAATTTTATTTAAGCAACAAGGGCAGAAGCTGTAGAGGATGCATATTTCCAGGTAGGCGGCAATACACTACTAGCCTTATAATAACGGGCCAAGCGGTGGATGCGTGACTCTACCAGAATAAGACGAAACTTCGAATCACGGTCCTTCCTGTAACATCGATTGTATTTAGTGACTTTAATAGAAAAACACGTTAAGATTACCCAACTTATTAACAGTAATGATAGACAAAATGTAAAAATCAACAAATGCTATTAAGCACTTATTTCTTACCAAAATAGAGAACTAAAAAATTGACACAATCTTACCTGTTCCTTTCCAGATGCTTGCGGATAGCTACAGCCTTCTTAATAAGGTGATACAGGTCCTCTGGTATATCTGGGGCCAGGCCCTTTGCTTTCAGCACACGCAAGATTTTGTTGCCAGTAACAAACCGCACTTGTGCAACGCCATGGCTGTCACGCAATATCACACCTGACAATGAAAAACTCATCACAGTTCTGTGTCTATTTCCAACATGCTGTATTATACACACATCACTAGAACCAGCACTAACCTACCACCACATTTCTGACCTGTCATAATGCTACCAGTCACCTTCACCAAAATAAAATTGCTTGCATCCTCCTTGCCTTTCCTCACCATTTACTCTACATATTTCAACCCTTTCACTGTTGAAACCCTGAAATTAATATTGCTCTCAATGTCCGCTTAAAAAAATTCTTCTGAAATGATAAGAGAATCTTTGTCTAAAGGTAATGACACCAAAAGTATGAAATTTCATAATAAACTTACAGAATTACACTGGAGCAAAGTTAGCAGTCTGTGCAATTTACGCATCAACAATTTCGCCCACTTAGTCCTATTTTAAGCCAATTACATTGTTCCATTTGACCAAACACTTAACTATTTTGCTAGAATGCCTTCCAATGTCAAATGAGCACAAGAAACAGCCCATTCAACTACCCTCTAAAGTGCACAGTAGTCAATAATTTGGCCAATTTTAGACAAAATTAGAGAAACAATTTATAAAAACATGTCCTCTGTTCATTAATTACATCCCCAGGCCTCTCCTATATTACACTTGCATTCCATTTTGAATTGTTATTCACAAAAATAGAAGATTTACTCTATTTCATGGATAATAAAGTATCACCAGGAAAAATCAGTCATGGTTTACAGTGTCCCAGGCAGTGGTTGAGGCAGTCATAATGTAGAGTGAGAGGTGAGTAAACAAGATTAAATGAATAAACGAGAGAGAAATTTGTGTGTAGAAGGTTCGCGAATTTTGTAAAGAAACCAGTTGTTGTTGTTGCTGTTACCAGCCTGGACACGAATAGATTACGTTCACTCCGTCAAGCCGACTGGAAAAACATCTCATATTTATGTTAATTTGTTTATATGTTTCGTAGTGTGTTTATTATATAATTTTGAAAAAATATCAAATAGATTAAGCAAAATGTCTATATTAACATTTTATATGTCTCAGAGTGATTATTGTGTTATTATTATTATCGTTATTAATATGGCATATTCAAGACTAATAACACACTCTTAGTGATTTTAATGTGTTCCTGCACGCCAGCAGAGGCGCAAGTTGTGGAGTTTAAAGCAGTTAAGTTCAGTGACAAAGTGTAGCAATTAAGCGATAGAAAAAAACGAAACAAAATAAACTCATGACAGCATAAGCCACTCTGTCTATCTTCTGCAAGGTAAGTAAATGGTGCACGTACACCAGTTCATTTGTACATTATGGTTTTCTTATGAAAGAAGTGATCTAATGCAGTTAGCATTACAAACTCCGTTTTCTCTTATTCTAACACGTCTGAAGGAGGAAAGAATGGGAAGACGTTTTCATAGCTGGAGCAAGAATGCCCACCACCACATACGTAATGACGTACAGTACATATTTTATTCATTCTAGAGTGTATATCAGGTTTTTATGTTATTTATATTGTTTATTATGTTATATTTGATGAATTGTGATAGATAAATAAGTCGTAGAGTTGATAATAGCGTCATATTGAAGTACTATTTTGTCATGCCTCCTGACAGCAGGAACAGATTAATTGGATTTACATTATTTCTTATGGCAAATATTGCTTTGACATTAGAACTAGCTCCTGGAATGAATTAAGTTCAAAACTAGAGGTACCACTGTACCTGAATAAACTTACTTAATAGGGACCAGCAAATTTTGTATAAATAGTGTGAAATCAGACTGGGAAACAGTCACAAATAATATATCGCATGGATAAGTTTTGAGCCCCTCATTCATATAAACAAGCATTGCTAGTAAATTTAGACAAAAATATGGGACAAAATTAAAAAAAAATACGGCTGATCTTCAGTATGACTGAGAAGATAATATTGTGGCCAAAAAAATGAGTTTAATGTGGCAAAATGACAAGTACTATTCCTTGGGAATGAAAATGGCCCTAGCACTAATAAACTAAACACTACTGAAATGCAGAACTGATCATACAGAATATGAAAAGGACTTAAAAATTACAGCAAAAATAAATCTAAAGCCAAGACAGCAGTGCCAAAGTATCCATAATAAGGATAATAGACTGCTTGGATATTTATAAAGTACATATAAGTAACAGGAGTCCAAAGGTGATACTACAGCATTATACAAATAATTTGGAACATTTCTGGTCTCCACACATTAGTATGGATGTAAATGCTTTGGAGAAATTTCAGAGGATGACAAAAATAATCCACTGTGTACATTATGTTTCATACAAAGAGTAATAGCCCTGAACCTACAATTCTGAAAGACTTAGAATGTGGGAAGATAGAAGATAATTCTGTATTCAAGTGGAAGACAAGCATAAACAAAGGATACAAACAGGGTACTGAACATATACAGTGGACCCCCGGTGTTCGTGATGCTCCAAACTTGCCCTTTTATGTAAGTGTATTTTTGTAAATACTTTTGTAAGTATTTTTGGGGGTCTAAAAGGACTAGTCTACTTTACATTATTCCTTATGGGAATAAATTCGTTTGGTAATAACACTTGAACAGCATTCTGGAACGAAAAAATCACGAAAACCGGGGGTCCACTGTATGTGAAATACTAATTTATTAAAGTTGGAGACCAAGTGTTTGCAGTGAAACATATAGGTGAACAATATTTAGATAAGGGTAACGAGGTGTTTTTGGCATTTATGGATTTGGAAAAGGCATATGATAGGATGGATAGGGGGCAATGTGGCAGATTTTGCAAATGTATGGAATAGGAGGTAGGTTATTGAAAGTGGTGAAAAGTTGTTACGAGGATAGTGAGGCTCAGGTTAGAGTATGTAGGCGAGAGGGAGATTATTTCCCAGTAAAAGTAGGCCTTAGACAGGGATGTATGATGTCACCGTGGTTGTTCAAAATATTTATAGATGGAGTTGTAAGAGAAGTGAATGCTCGGGTGTTGGCAAGAGGTGTGGGGTTAAAAGATAAAGAATCTAACACAAAGTGGGAGTTGTCACAGTTGCTCTTTGCTGATGACACTGTGCTTCTGGGGGATTCTGAAGAGAAGCTGCAGAGGTTGGTGGATGAGTTTGGTAGGGTATGTAAAAGAAGGAAATTAAGTGAATATAGGAAAGAGTAAGGTGATGAGGATAAAAAAATAGATAACAGAATATTGAATATCAGATTGGAGGGAGAGAGTATGGAGGAGGTGAATGTTCAGATATTTGGGAGTGGATGTGTCAGCAGATGGGTATATGTAGGCTGAGGTGAATCATAGAATTAACGAGGGGAAAAAGGCGAGTGGTGCACTGAGGAGCTTGTGGAGACAGAGAACTTTATCCATGAAGGCAAAGAGGGGAATGTATGAGATTATAATTATACCAACACTCTTGTATGGGTGTGAGACATGGGTTGTGAATGTTGCAACAAGGAGAAGGCTGGAGGCAGTGGAGATGTCATGTCTGAGGGCAATGTGTGGTGTGAATATAATGCAGAGAATCCATAGTTTGGAGATTAGGAGATGTGGGATTACCAAAACTATTATCCAGAGAACTGAGGAGGGGTTGTTGAGATGGGTTGGACATGTAGAGAGGATGGAACAAAATAGAATGACTTCGAGTGTATAAATCTGCAGTGGAGGGAAGGTGGGGTAGGGGTCGGCCTAGAAAAGGTTGGAGGAAGGGGGTAAAGGTGGTTTTGTGTGCGAGGGGCTTGGACTTCCAGCAAGCGTGCGTGAGTGTGTTAGATAGGAGCGAATGGAGACAAATGGTTTTTAGGACTTGACGTGCTATTAAGAGTGTAGGCAAGGTAACATTATGAAGGGTTTCAGGGAAACCAGCAGGCCAGACTTGATTCTGGGAGATGGGAAGTACAGTAACGGCACTCTGAAGGAGGGGTGTTAATGTTGCAGTTTTGTAGCTATAGTGTAAGCATGCCTCTGGCAAGACAGTGATGGAGTGAATGATGAAAGTTTTTCTTTGTCGGGCCACCCTGCCTTGGTGGGAAACGGCCTGTGTTAATAAAAAAAAAAAAATTTTAAATTTAGAAAAAATATGGGAAACAGTTGTCAATTAGTGGAACAAACTGCCGAGTAGTCATACAAGTTAACCCTTTGGCTAGATTTATATGTTTTTTTTTTTTTTTTTTTCAACAAGTCGGCCGTCTCCCACCGAGGCAGGGTGACCCAAAAAGAAAGAAAATCCCCAAAAAGAAAAAACTTTCATCATCATTCAACACTTTCACCACACTCATACATAATCACTGTCTTTGCAGAGGAGCTCAGATACTACAGCTGAGAAAAGTCCCTCCCAGCTGTCACTATCTCAGACCCCTCCTTTAAAGTGCAGGCATTGTACTTCCCATTTCCAGGACTCAAGTCCAACTAAATCAATTAACTGGTTTCCCTGAATCCCTTCACAATGTTACCCTGCTCACTAGCCATCTCCAACCGAGATAGGGTAACCGAACATTGAAAAAACTTTTGGTTTTGCCAAAAACCCAATGACATAACAGTTCAGATGACCCTCCAAACCACATTACCACCACCACTCCTTCAGAGCAGAGGCACTGAAGGGGATGTAAATAGCGTGCTGAAAATATCCAGCGAAGACAGGACTCGCTGCAAGGGTTTAAAGTTGGAAAAGGGAAAAGTTCAAATTCAGGAAGGATATAGGAAAGCACTGGTTTGGTAAAAGAGTTGTGGATGAGTGGAACAAACTCCTGAGTACCATCATAGAAACTAAAACGTTGTGTAATTTTAAAAATAGGTTAGATAGATACATGAGTGGGTGGGCGAGAGTTGGACCTGACTAGCTTGTGCTAATAGGTCTTCTGCCGTGCTCCTTCCTTAAGAGGAAGTGACCTTACTAGGTGGGTCATTGGTCTAAGCCGGGGAGTGACATGGACCTGCCTCGCATGGGCCAGTAGGCCTGCTGCAGTGTTCCTTCTTTCTTATGTTCTTAAATGGACAGATGCAACTGATGTGACATTTTACCGTGGCAGTGTTTCACTCTCCAGGAGCAAGTTTATTTAGCCACAGGTACACAGAAGTACAATCATCATACACACTTAAGTGTAAATTACCTAGGATAAACCAAAAGTCAAGAGACAGCTTAAAGTTCCTGGAGAGCAAAACGTTTCCACAATAAAATATTACATTAGTTACATCTGTGTCTTTACCTTACATTTTGTTGGTAAATCTATTACAGTCATTTTACCTACCAGGGTGTAAGGAAGCATGCAAATTTCGACTTAACCCTGGGTCCATCCTTTGTGGAAAGCACTACTATTTAAGGTGGCCTTGTATACCCTATACTAACCAATCTGTGATGGGGTGAGACCTTTCTTGGCCAGCTTGACGATCTGCTCCTCCACATCTTCCTTGGTAAGTTTCAACCAATTAGGTACAGACCGACGGTACGGCAGAGCCGACTGGGATATACCCTTCCTGCAATATAAGAAAAACCAACAGAAAATAAACAATGCATTTCTCATGTAGAAACATCAATGAATAAAAAGTACCAAAAGGTAAAATGGTTGGACGCGAACAAACAAGAGGACATTAAAAAGTTTTGGTCCTGGGACTTTGTCTTAGTTTATTCGTGTTTTTTTTTGGGGGGGAGGGGGTTAAACCACTTTATCTGTATCAATTACTAAGGTTTATCATATAAAATGATGGTTCCAGACGTTCACGTGGTTCACTTCCCTATTCGTAAACAATGTAATCTTACCTTAGTTTTATGTAAAAATGTATTGCAAAAATTATCTTGTAAGCCACGCTATATATACTGACACGAATTACGAGTGGTCAGGGCACGCCAGACTTACCCTCCACTGTGCATACGCCCCATGGTTACAGTTTATAGTTAAAGAGAGTGTGGAGAGCCGCCTCACAGGACACACTACTGAGGGGGAAAGAACAAGCGCTGCCTCGCGTTCCAACAATGTTCTTACTTGGGTTTCCGGTACTGAAAATGTAAACTTATTACTCTCTTGTGTCTTATATTAACTGGCTTTATTTCGCATAAAAAAGTTAATTAATTGCTCTAATTTTTATGGTAATGTATGTTGATCTGGGTAGCGAGCTTAGCGTAGCTTATTGATGCACAGTTTGTAGGTACAGTAATCTTGTATATAATAATTCGCCTAAATTATTTTTAAAACAGTAATTGCTTCCGATTTAAATTGTTCTTCCGCAACAATATTACATATTTTTTGTAGATCAGAATAATTTTTTACATAAAATTATAGCAGATGCGTACCCAAACCCCAAGGTTCCAAGTATATTTTCTCTGTCATTTGACAGGTGAAGTGTTCTGATTAATTTAATATAATTAAAGAAAGAGTGTAACACTTAAACTTTATTGCACAAATTTCATCTCGAGGAATATAAATGGAAAGAGTTTTACATTATACTTGCGTACTGCAAGGATAGGATTGGTTTTTCATCAACATATGTGCATTAGTGGAATTTAAGGTAACTAGAAATGGCCGACGCCGACTTCCAATTATGAGAAAACTTGTTGTTTACATTTGTGTAGTATAGTAGTCTAAATATCAGCATAAAGAGTGCCTCCTTCATCTTGCAGGGCAGATACCGTATATTCGGGTACGTCAATTTTGTTTCCTTCCGTCCATTATTACTGAATGAATTGGTGTTGGATTGATTTGGTTGTTTTGCTAGTATATGAGAGATGCTGCTAGTTTATGTGAGGGTATTGCGTAGGAATGTGTTTTATTTGGGTATAATGAGTAAAGCCACACTGTTTGGAGTAAATGCAGGGGCTCATTGTGAAGGGTAAAATGGTAGCCAGTTTGACGAGTGTGAGGTACTGGAGGGAGGTGATGGTGGTGGCAGGGGCGGCACCAAGTATATACTGCTCTCTCAGTTCTGGATGAAGGGATTACCCCCATCTCTCTCTATTTGGTGAAGAAATAATATCTCCTCCCTGCATGCAAGGGGAAAATCCCATAAATAGCACCACCAAAACAAAAAAAAAAGGCTGGTAGTTCTTTGGTTTTCTCATTAAAGGATTGGCTTTCGGATATTAAATCCCAGGCGGGTTTTATGTTTTCCTGCCTGGTGTATTTAAATTAATATATTTTACTTGTTTCATAATAAACTTTAAATATACCACCTTTACTCAACAAAATTTGGTTTGGGTAGAAAAAATAATGAAAGTTAAGGTTATGAATTTCTTTGAGCTCCTCATAAGATTTAAGTAAAAAGCAGAGAAAACATAGAAAGTTTGTTTATGCACAGGTACACATAAGTACAATTATTATACATAGTGTAAATTATCTAGGATAATCCTAAAAAGTCAGGTGCAACCCTTATGGTTTATCACCGAAGCTCTGCAACATGATGGTGACCAACCTTGGATCCATTTTTATGAATCTTGAGCTCTCCTTTTGATAAGAACTTTGGTCCTTTTTCCAAGGTGCTACTGTGTGTCTGAATCTAAATGCATGAATATTTTCAGCCAAATGTTCAATACCTCTTTTTTTTATTGTATATAATATAAGTTGAAGAACATAAGAAAGGAGGAACACTGCAGCAGGCCTACTGGCCCATATTTGACAAGTCCTTGTCAAACCTAAACTCACTTTGTTTTCATTTTTTGACATCAATTATTTTGTGATCAGACTTGATTTTAATGGTAAACAATTTTTTTTATTTATGCATGTTCATCTAGTTAAGCAAATAAGCCAAGTTAGTAAGTTATGCATAAGATAAAACACATTAATGCATTTATATTATATAAACTACTTACATGCTATGTGACCCCCTCACAAGTTTAGTTCATAATTTAGATTCACCTATCTGTAATTAGGTACCTGGGTGTTAGCTGACTGGTGTGGGTCACATCCTGTGGGAGAGAATTAAAAGGCGCCAGACTGTCACTAGACTGTCTAATGACAGGCTTTGTTGGGTTATCCTGGGTTACCAACCCTTCATGTTAATAATCTGAAGAACTTCTGAGTTTTACAGGAATCATTGTATAGAGTCAGGCATCATCCATTGGAAATCTTTAAAAACTTTGATAGATTAAAAACTGAAATCATAATACCACAATTATTATTATTATTATTATTATTATTATTATTATTAAAGTTCCATCAGTGCTACCATTTAAAAAGTAAATAGCAAAGAATCTTTTTCTAAGGTAATGATACCAAAAAGGCAAAATTTGATTGAAAACTTTTGGAATTATGTAGGCACAAAGTTGGAGGTTGGGGAGCACTTTTTGTAATTGTGATTTGTCCACATTGAGTAGTTCCATTGTTCAAACAGACCCAATTGGCTGTTTTGCTAGTATGCCTTCTGTTCTATTGATTGAGCACAAGAAATTGCACATTCAAGTATCAGAACTACAAAGAAAGAAGTCACAATTCTGTGACTGGAACAACACACAATTTTGTGTGTGGGGGTGGGGGGTTGGGGATGGTTGGGGGTGTATAGTGTGTGTGTGTGTGTTAGTTAGTTACCATTTTGTCCTAGGCACATGTCAATTAGACACTAGGCCTGTTGTATGTATGTGTGTGTAAGGAAACACTTCAAAATGTTTCTGCCCCACCGGGAATTGAACCCGGCCCCTCCGTGCGTGAAGCAAGAGCTTTACCACTGGGCCAACGTGTGTGTGTGTGTGTGTGTGTGCATGCATTCATTGTGTGTATATGCATGTTTTTTTTTTTTCCAATAAGTCGGCCGTCTCCCACCGAGGCAGGGTGACCCAAAAAGAAAGAAAATACTTAAATCATCATTCAACACTTTCACCTCACTCATACATAATCAGTCTTTGCAGAGGCGCTCAGATACATGTATAGTATACATATATAGTATTTGTGCACACAACTTTTTTTTACTAAATTTTTTATTATACAGTGGAACCTCTACTAACGAGCGCATCCACGTGCAAGTTTTTCCAGATGCGAGCAGTCGATCGGTCGATTTTTTGCTTCCATAGGCAAGCGAAATTTCCAGATGCGAGTGGGCCTCGAGGGAGGTTCCTTGACGCTTGTGATTGGCTCTTGCTCTTGATCTAGGGAATTGGATCTCATTTGTTTGTTGGAATATCTTATTGAAGCTTGGGCAATGTATGATGGAAAGATGTTTCTTAAGGTACACCAAAATTGAAAGAAATCTGACTGTAAATAACTTGAGTTCACTTCTCAGCCTTAGCCGGCCCTTAGCGGTATATTTTCGTATGGTTTTTATGGTGGTATTCTCGTTTTTTTGGTCTCAATTGATAGAATGGAAGATATATTACAGACATAGATATGATTTTGAAATTGAGCTCAAAGTAGCTGAAATGTTTGATTTTTTGCCGATGTTCAAGAGTAAACAAATACCTGTCCGAATGGGATGACATTATTTGTACAATTATTACAATAATGCAATAGTCTGCATAACAGTAAATCTTATATTTTTTGAGTGAATAAAAATTCCAAATGGTAAGCAAGAGCATTATTATAAGAATACATACATACTAAGAATAATAATAATAATAATAATAAATAATAATAATAATAATAATAATGATATGTATAACAATAATTATTATAAGAATATGTACGTACTAATAAATAATGCGTAATAATAATAATACACTGTAATAATAATAATAAACAGTAATAATAATACTATAAGTGAGTTTCAGATCGCCACCACAAGATGGCAGTGTATCAAAACATCGCCGCTCTCTCCGCCTCCACTAACACTACTCACATACGTAATATTTCATTCCTTCTAGTGTATACGTATATCATGTTTCTATGTTATTAATATTGTTTATTATGTCATATTAGATGAATTGTGATAGATAAATAAGCCGTAGAGTTGATATTAGGGAAATTATTTAAGTGTTTTGTGGTGCCTGGAATTCCACTGGGAAATTCTTGTGTTTTCATTACGTTTCATGCAGTTATTTTGCGACATTTCTTCTTTCTAACCATGGGTCTTAAAAAAGCAAGTGCAAAGGACAGTGCTGAGAAGAAAATGAGGATGATCTCCATGGAATTAAAGCAGGAAATCATACATAAACACAAACTAGGTGTAGCATTAAGAGTGTACCAGTTAAGAAAAATGTACCATTGAAGAGTGTACCATTAAGAGTGTACCATGAGTGTACCATTGATTGTGATGTAGCAAGAATTAAGCCATTAAGCGGGATTAATGATAAAAGGACGATCTAATGGAGTTTGCCTTACAAACACTCAGTTTTCTGTTATAAAGCTGGAAGGTATGCCAGGAGCAACAACAGCAATGGCCACTGACTCTGCCTCCCCTAACACTACAGTGGACCCCCGGCTAACGAACACCCCGGAAATCGTACAATTATGTAAGTATAATATTGTAAGTGCTTGTGGAAGTGTATTTTTGGGGGTCTGAAATAGACTAACCTATGTGACATTATTTCTTAAGGAAGTAAATTCGTTCGTTAATGGCACTTGAGCAGGCTTCTGGGATGAAGTTTTTTCGTTAGCCGGGGGTCCACTGTACTCACGTAATATTTCATTCATTCTAGTGTATATATCATGTATCTATGTTATTAATATTGTTTATTACGTCTTATTAGATGAATTGTGATAGATAAATAAGCCATAGAGTTGATATTTGAAAATTATTGAAGTATTTTGTGGTGCCTGGAATTCCACTGGAACGGATTAATTCCATTTCAATTAATTTAAATGAGGAAAATTGACTCTGCAAACGAGCAAATCCAGTTACGAGCAAGCTTCTGGAACGGATTAAACTCGTAAGTAGAGGTTCCACTGTACTGTAGTATTACTGTACATGGTAGTGTATAGGATATTAGGTTTGTGTAAAATGAGTGCCGTTGTTATGTTGATCACTGGTAAAAATGATTTCATATTAACCCTTTACCGGGCACTCCCTGGAAAATGATAATTTGAAATGTGTTTCATATGAGTGGATAGAGTAACTCAATGTAAGGATAATGAGCCCATATAATTGAAATTCTAAAAAAAACTTTTCACA
>WNWK01049117.1:0-13316 GCA_009830355.1 Cherax destructor | reverse complement strand
TCTCTTTACCCCCAGTAATATTATTGTGTACACATTTTCTTTGGTGTTGAACTAGAGAAAATGTTATTTTTTCCGACACTCTAGTAAAACGACTGGAAAAACATCTCATATTTATGTTAATTTATTCTACTGTGGGGTGTATTTATGTTTATATGTTATGTAGCATGTTTATTATATAATTTTAAAAAATATCATAGATGGATTATTGAAAATGTGTATATTAACGTAATATACGATATTTAATGTGCCTCAGAGTGATTATTATTGCGTATTATTATTACAGTAGGACGTCATTTAGCACGATAGATACGTTCCTGAAAAAGTCGTGTTAGATAATTTCGTCTTAAATGATTAACAGAACTTATGGGAAAAATAGGGATACGTGTTTGAGAGTCCCCAAAAAGCCAAACAAGTTTTTTTAGACCAACATATCTTGCAAAAATTGAAGGCGAATATGTAATTTTAGTTCATTGTCATGATCTATTACTGCTTAAGACTACAAATGCAATAGAAATAATAGTATTTCTTACCTTAAATTGTGGGTAATGATGTTTGTGGATGGTAGTGAAGAGTGGATATGGATGGTGTGGCCCTACTGAGCTGAGGTGGATAGTAGAAGTTCTTGAACTGAAGTCGATGGTTGAACTGAGTGTCTAACTTTAAGTCAGTCAAGTCATTCAGTAAGTCAGTCAAGTCATTCAGTAAGTCAGTCAAGTCATTCAGTAAGTCAGTCAAGTCATTCAGTAAGTCAGTCAAGTCATTCAGTAAGTCAGTCAAGTCATTCAGTAAGTCAGTCAAGTCATTCAGTAAGTCAGTCAAGTCATTCAGTAAGTCAGTCAAGTCATTCAGTAAGTCAGTCAAGTCATTCAGTAAGTCAGTCAAGTCATTCAGTAAGTCAGTCAAGTCATTCAGTAGGTCAGTCAAGTCATTCAGTAAGTCAGTCAAGTCATTCAGTAAGTCAGTCAAGTCATTCAGTAAGTCAGTCAAGTCATTCAGTAAGTCAGTCAAGTCATTCAGTAAGTCAGTCAAGTCATTCAGTAAGTCAGTCAAGTCATTCAGTAAGTCAGTCAAGTCATTCAGTAAGTCAGTCAAGTCATTCAGTAAGTCAGTCAAGTCATTCAGTAAGTCAGTCAAGTCATTCAGTAAGTCAGTCAAGTCATTCAGTAAGTCAGTCAAGTCATTCAGTCAGTCAAGTCATTCAGTCAGTCAGTCAAGTCATTCAGTCAGTCAGTCAAGTCATTCAGTAAGTCAGTCAAGTCATTCAGTAAGTCAGTCAAGTCATTCAGTAAGTCAGTCAAGTCATTCAGTAAGTCAGTCAAGTCATTCAGTCAGTCAGTCAAGTCATTCAGTCAGTCAGTCAAGTCATTCAGTCAGTCAGTCAAGTCATTCAGTCAGTCAGTCAAGTCATTCAGTCAGTCAGTCAAGTCATTCAGTCAGTCAAGTCATTCAGTCAGTCAGTCAAGTCATTCAGTCAGTCAGTCAGTCAAGTCATTCAGTCAGTCAGTCAAGTCATTCAGTCAGTCAGTCAGTTATCAGTCACTCAGTCAGTCATTCAGTCAGTCGCAGTCAGTCGTCAGTCAGTCAGTCACACAAACTTATGTTTACATCTTTTAGTGTACAAGTAACCTTCATTACGCCACGGGTTATGTCTGTCTAATATCTTTGTTTTCTTTGTTAATTCAAGATCAAAACACAATTCACTCTTTATTTTATTCTTCACAAACACAGCTGGCTTGTAGCCAGGACTTCTTAACGCGTATGAAATACGTACGAATGCTGGGGTCCGTGGCGGGTGGTGTCTGCTGAACCACAACAACAGTAGTAGAAACAAGACTGCTCGTGAGAATGGTTACTTGTTTTCCTTCCCACAAACTGTAAGTAAGTTTATTCAGGTATACACAGATACAGTTACGAAGATTATCATACATGGCAGCATATGTGAGAGAACCTAGGATAACCCAAAAAGTCAGAGTGACAGTATTTCCATTGACTGACTTGGGTTATCCTAGGTTCTCTACACATATGCTGCTATGTATGATAATGTATGTAACTGTACTCACCTAATTGTGGTTGCAGGGGTCGAGACTCAGCTCCTGGCCCCGTGTATCTGAATAAACTTAGTTTACAGGAAGGAAAAATTCATTTTTCCTCAAAGCATGAGGATTCTTAGGCAGTAAATAACCATGCGCTCAAAATTTTTCCCCTCCTGCCGAACCGTGTAATATCATCTTTACGTCGTGTAAGATGATAATGTGTCGCAAATCTTAAATCGTGCAATACCGGTAACGTGCAACATAATCTCGTGCTAAATGACGTTCTACTGTATCATTATTATTATTATTATGATTATCAATACTAAAAAGACACTCTTAGCGATTTTAATGTGTACCTGCATGCCAGCACAGTGTGTAAGTATATTTAGGTACAGGTACACGTAAGTATAATTATCAGAGTACAGGAGGCCCTCCACATTTGCGAGGGTTAGGGGATCAAGAACCTTGCGAATGTTGAAAATTCGCGAATGTTTGGTGCCTGGAGTTTACCTGGAAAGGGTTTCGGGGGTCAATGCCCCCACGGCTTGGTCTGAGACCAGGCCTCATGGTGGATCAGTGTCTGATCAACCAGGCTGTTACAGCCAGCCGCATGCAAACTGACGTACAAACCACAGCCCGGTTGGTCAGGTACTGACTTTAGGTGCCTGTCCTGTTCACCTAGCTGCAAGTACATAGGTGTTGGTTGACCATTGCAGGTTATATCCAGAAAATAACTGAATGCATGGCTATGGGAACCTCAAAAACCCAAAGGTATTATGTCCCTGACCCTGATATGTAGTTTCTTCGCATCAGAGTGTAGACGGCCCATTGTGAACCAGTATGCTGTGAAAAATGCTATACCTTTGACATGTCATCTACTCTATTTGAAAACTACTAATGTAAATAGTTTGAATCTGATGCAAATTCAGTCATGCAAGATCACATTTATATATAATGCAACCTAATTATTGTGTCTCTATGTATAGCACAATTTCTGTGTAACTGTCATTAGTGTTATACGTAGTACGTATATATAAACATAATTAATCAGGGTGGTAATAGTATTGTCCATATACATACTGTGACCATATATATATGTATACTGTTCAACTGCCTCCCAGCATACATAAGGGGGATTACCAATAGACCCCTGGCTGTCTTCAAGAAGGCACTGGACAGGCACCTAAAGTCAGTACCTGACCAACCGGGCTGTGGTTCATACGTCAGTTTGTGTGCAGCCAGCAGTAACAGCCTGGTTGATCAGACCCTGATCCACCATGAGACCTGGTCTCAGACCAAGCCACGGGGCGTTGACCCCCAAAACCCTCTCCAGGTAAACATCATCTAATCTCAAGTTTTGTCTTAAGTATTGACTATACATACATTATTGATACAGTTATACCCCGTGTTTTGTACTTTATTCGTTCCAGAAGGCTGTTTGAGTGCCGTTACCGAACGAATTTGTTCCCATAAGAAATAATGTAAATTAGATTAGTCCGTTTCAGACCCCCAAAAATACACTTACAAAAGCACTTACAATAATACACTTACATAATTGTTCGAGTTGGGAGAAGTACGAAACTCGGGGTACCACTGTATATCCTCTATTCCAAATACTGCACATGTTAATCTTAACATTATAAAATACAGTTTTACTTCAGTTCAGGACAACGTACTTTGTGCTTTATGGGCATTACGACTGTATCATAACCAGTTGTATTCTACACAAATATTTAGCTGGAATAATGTAGAAAGTATTCTGCAGTTTTTTAACTAAAAAAAATCCAGAGCAGACAGCAAAAAATATCATGATTGATTAATATATACAGTAGACCGTCATTTAACACAAGTTTATTTGGCACGATTCAGTTATAGCACGATTGAAGAATTGCAGCACAATTTTATACAACACTTCGTAAAATTAATTTAACACAGTTCAGTTTGTGGGAGGGGAAAAAAATTGGAGCGTCGGCCGCAGGATACTTCTGGCTGTGTATTAAACCACTGAGTCAATGGGGGAGACCTACCACCATCCCCCGCCACCCCCGCGACCCTCTGCCACCCCCACCACCCTTGTCCCAGTCTCGGGTTCATATGTGTGTAGAATTGTACTCTCTGCTAGGATCTAGCTGTGTTTATTTTTGTTTAGATCTTTTAATTACCATACCTTGTATCTGCCTAGCAATCATGGCACCCAGTAGGCATACCAGTGTTGCTGAAAGTGGCAAGAAAAGGTATAAGTGTTTAAGTCTTAGAATTAACAAAGAAAATATAGATACATTAGACAAGAGATAACCTGTGGCCGTAATGAAGCGTCACTCTGTGCACATAAGAATGAGGTAAATATGAGTTTGTGTGATGACTGACTGACTTACTGACTGACTGACTTACTGATTGACTTAACCCTTAAACTGTCCACACGTAGATATACGTTCACGTGCGTACTGCCTCGAACGTAGATCTACGTTTTATTTTTCATTTGTTCAAATTTAGCGTGATAGGCCTGAGTTGCCTAAACATGAGAGAATGGGTCTGCGCACTCAGTGTGCGCAGTGTGAAAAAAATCGGGGACGCCAGGGTACCGCATGTTAGCTCCAGTTAGTTTCAGCTCCATCTTGGGTCAACATCATGGCAAACCCCCGTGATTCACTCACGCCTCGTCGTATTAACACTCTACTATTCCCGGAAAGTGAAACAGAACGCGAGTTTAGTGGATTAGATAGTGATATAGCCACTAATAATCAAGGAATTAGTGAAACTATTGATGACAACCCAGATGACCCTCAGCCCATCACCTCTGGGGTGACCAGTGTGGCCAGTGTGGACAGTGTGGCCATACCAGACCCTCAGCCCAGCACATCTAGTGTGGCCAGTGTGGCCACAGACCCTCAGCCCAGCACCTCTGGGGTTGCTAGTGTTACTACCCAAAGGCAAATCCGCAAGAGGAAATTATCATTTTCCATGTGTTATGGTGATAACAATAGTGAAAGTAATATAAGTGATGATGATGAAATCGATTTTATGCCCATAGACGATTCGTCGAGTGACGGTGATTATCATTATTCCCCAGTGAAACGTACTTTTGGGCATCATAACCTACGTTCAGGCAGTGTGCCATATGCAGTCAGAGGCAAGGGTCTTGGCAGGTCACGTTCCAAAACCCCTGCCACTGACAGTGATAGTGATAAGGAAGGAGAGTATGCTGGGATGGAGGAAGAAGTGGTGGGTGGCACGATGCCTGGACCACATGGCGCGGTGTACGGACAGACAAAGGACCACGAGGCACCCTCTCAACCATGTGCTGGCCCCATTCCTGTCCCTCCTTCTGCTCCCCCACGTCCCATGCCACAGGTCTACCCTGCACCATCTGATCGTGAATGGAATTGGACTGAACATACACCATTTGTGCCACATCCTTTCAATTTTGATGGCAGTGGAAGTGGCATCATGCCACACTGTTCCATCACAAATGAGTCTACAGAGTTAGACTATTTTCAACTATACTTTGATGAGCCGATAATGAAACTGATTGTTACCCAGACCAACCTGTACTACCAGTATACAAAGGACCATGTAGATGTTACAGAATCGTCACGGCTGCGCAGGTGGAAAGATACAACTGTGGCTGAAATGTATTTATTCCTTGGCACTGTCATGCTTATGCCACACACATATAAGAACAATATAGCAAACTACTGGTCCACAGACCACTTCATTAGCACTCCAGTCTTCCGTGACCTCCTTCCCTGCAACAGATTCATTCTGTTGCTAAGAATGTTGCACTTCTCTGACAGGAATACACCAAATCGAAATGACCTCCTCTACAAAATCCGGGAATTGTTTATGTATCTCAAGCAAAAATTCAGTGCCTACTTTTATCCATTCAAGAACATTGTTGTTGATGAGTCCTTGGTTCTGTTCAAGGGACGACTGTCATTCAAACAATATATACCAAGCAAACGTAATCGCTTTGGTATAAAACTGTTTGTTATGTGTGACTGTGAGACTGGTCTTGTGTTGGATGTCATTATCTACACAGGTAAAAATACACTCGATGATACCAGGCGCATGTTGGGCATTTCTGGTGATGTTGTTCGCAAGATGATGCAGCCATACCTTGGCAAGGGCCATACATTGTTCACAGACAACTGGTACACAAGCCCTATGCTTTCTGATTTCCTACGTGTGAACAATACTGATATATGTGGAACAGTGAGAAGAAATAGAAAACACATGCCAAAGTTCACTGGAGGAAGTGTAGTGCAGGCGTTTCATGCCAATGACATCATGGCACTGTCATGGCATGACAAACGGGACGTGACATTGCTGTCAACCATCCACAGAAACGAGATGGTACAGACAGACAGACTGAGCAGGTTCAACAATGAACCTATTGAAAAGCCAGCTGTTGTCATCGACTATACAAACAATATGCGACTAGTTGACAAGTGTGACATGATGATAGGCTTTGTTGACTGTGTGCGTAGAAGTCGCAAGTGGTATATAAAAGTGTTTTTCCACCTTGTTGACATTGCAATGCTCAATGCCTTCAACATGTATGAAATAAAGACTGGGAAGCGACAACGATATGCGGAATTCACCCTAAATGTCATCAAGCAGATAGCGAGAAAGTATGGTACCACACCTATACCTGCCACTCCACAGCGACCTGTCAATCCACAACCAGAAGGGGAAGTGCCCAACTGAATAATCCCTAACTGTCACTGCCTGATACCATTACCATCTACTCCAAAGAAGAAGTACTCTCAGAAAAAGTGTGTTGTTTGTGCTTACAGCAAACAGCGACCCCAAGTGCGAAAAGACACACGATACATGTGTCAGCAATGTGGGGTGGCACTGTATGAACCCTTGCTTCTTAGAGTATCATACAGTAGTGGACTTCTAGAAACATAAATGAGACCTGTAAATACCTTGTATATATATGTAAACAATAGTGATTGAACCAGGTGTACAAATTCATTTATCAGTGTGAACATGTGTGTTAGTGACAGTATGATTACTAATTCAGTACCAAACATTTGTGTCTAAACAAGAATTGGCAATGAAATCAAAAGATCTGCATCAAAACATTATTATCATAGCGTGAAAACAACAGAAAATGGAAAAGAATTTTAAAAAAACGATAAATGTTTATTGTTTCTGCAAGCGGCAGTGCTCCATGTTGCCGACACCACATCATTTAGCACCAACTTCGCGGGCTTATATCTCGGTAAGTACTGGCTCTAAAATTATTTTTTTTAGCCTATCCTATTTCTAAAAATGCTCTCTTCATTTAAAAAAAAAAAAAAAAAAAAAAAATTCAAAATATTCGGAGCACTACGCAGGTGAACGTATATCTACGTGTGGACAGTTTAAGGGTTAATGACTTGACTGACTGACTTACTGACTTGACTGACTGACTGACTTACTGACTTGGCTTATTGACTTGACTGACTGACTTGATTGACTGACTTACTGACTTGGCTGACTTACTGACTTGACTGACTGACTTGGCTTATTGACTTGATTGACTGACTTAGTGACTTGACTGACTTACTGACTTGGCTGACTTACTGACTTGACTTACTGACTTGACTGACTGACTTACTGACTTGACTTACTGACTTGGCTTACTGACATACTGACTTGGCTTACTGACATACTGACTTGAACTGACTGACTTACTGACTTAACTGACTTGACTGACATACTGACTTGACTTACTGACTTGACTGGCTGACTTACTGACTGACTTACTGACTTGACTGACTGACTTGACTTACTGACTTGACTGACTGATTTACTGACTGACTTACTGACTTGACTGCTTTACTGACTGACTTAAAGTTATACTTTTTCACTTAAGAGGACCCTGAAACAGTCTCTAGAGCAGCTGATGCCTTACCCTCAGTTGTATAATGTACTGCAGGGTAAAATAGAACAAAAATCCATTACAGAATTTATGCACACTCGAGTACAACCATCAACTTCAGTACAAGAATCTCTACCATCCACCTCACCCCAGTAGGGCCACAGCATAACTCTCTACTCTCCACAATCATCCACAAACACCAGCACCCACAATTTAAAGTAAGAAATACTATTATTTCTGTTGCATTTGTAATCTTAAGCAGTAAAAACATAATACATCACAACAATGAACTACAATTACAAATTCACTTTTATTTTTTTAAGATATGTTGTTAGTTAGTTTAATATCTTTATTATGCACCCCATACCCATCCTGTGGGCGGTAGTCAAAAGATTACAGAGGTACATAATTGGTCCATTGACTGGACTCCAAAGTTTTCATAGCTGAACAAGTTACAGCGGTAATGAACTAGATCTGGTCACAATTATGAAAAGTTACAAAGGTAATGAGCTCCAGGTAGAGCTGGTCACTCTCATGACAAGTTACAAAGGTAATGAACTAGAGCTGGTCACAATCATGACAAGTTACAAAGGTAATGAGCTTCAGGTAGAGCTGGTTACAATCATGACAAGTTACAAAGGTAATGAATCATAATCACTTCATATATAGTTACAATCATGAACACATTACACATACACACACATATATACATACACACACACACACGCGCACATACAACAGGCCCAGTTTTCAATCGACATGTGCATAGGACAAAATGCTAATCAATACACATACATACACACACACACACACACACACACACACACACACACACATGGCAATGCTTTATTTACAGGGAGCAAAGTCATGGTATTTTTCCAGAATGGTCTGTAATATACCACTGTGGATAAAATACTTTGACATATCTTGAATATTTCTGAGTGAGTTGTCTCTGAATTCATTAATTTTATCGCACTCCAGTGGTGGTGATTTAACCTGCCAAAGATACTTGTAACCCAGCTGGAGGCAGGCGGTAGTGACATCCAAGAGTCTGCTTATTTATATGTTGGTCTAAAAAGTTGTTTGGCTTTTGGGGGCTCCAGGAACGTAACCCTATTTTTCCCATAAGTTCCTCAGTTCATCTAACATGGTTTTACCTACCACGACGTTTTCAGGAACGTAACTACTGTGTTAAATGACGGTCTACTGTGACCCAATCTACAGCAGGATTCTTCATAATTATAATTCAGTATTTACAGAAAAGCCCCAAATGTTTGTGGATCATATGCCAGGTGACTGTGAAACAGAAACCTGAAACTGTTTTACATGATGGTAGGATTGCTGGTGTCTTTTTTCTGTCTCATAAACACGCTGGATAACAGGTATATCTAGCTACTTCTACTTACACTTTAGGTCACACTACACTGGCATACACATGCATATAATGGTATTTACATATTCACCAATCTATGGTTTTCTTTTCTTCTTTTACAAATTAATAGTTTTCTTTAAGTTTACTTTCTTATTTTTTCTCTCTATTTTTCCCATGGGGAAGTGGAAAAAGAATCTTTCCTCCGTAAGCCATGCGTGTCGTATGAGGCGACTAAGATGTCGGGAGCAATGGGCTAGTAACCCCTTCTCCTGTACAAATCTACTAAAAACGAGAAGAAGAAAAACTTTATAAAATTGGGTTGTCTGAATGTGCGTGGATGTAGTGCGGATGATAAGAAAGAGATGATTGCCGATGTTATGAATGAAAAGAAGTTGGATGTCCTGGCCCTAAGCGAAACAAAGCTGAAGGGGGTAGGCGAGTTTCAGTGGGGAGAAATAAATGGGATTAAGTCAGGAGTATCTGAGAGAGTTAGAGCTAAGGAAGGGGTAGCAATAATGTTGAAGGATCAGTTATGGAAGGAAAAGAGGGAATATAAATGTGTAAATTCAAGGATTATGTGGATTAAAATAAGGGTCGGATGCGAAAAGTGGGTCATAATAAGCGTGTATGCACCTGGAGAAGAGAGGAGTGTAGAGGAGAGAGAGATTTTGGGAGATGTTAAGCGAATGTATAGGAACTTTTGAACCAAATGAGAGAGTAATTGTGGTAGGGGACCTAAATGCTAAAGTGGAGAAACATGCAGAGAGGGTGTAGTAGGTAAGTTTGGGGTGCCAGGTGTAAATGATAATGGGAGCCCTTTGATTGAACTTTGTATAGAAAGGGGTTTAGTTATAGGTAATACATATTTTAAGAAAAAGAGGATAAATAAGTATACAAGATATGATGTAGGGCGTAATGACAGTAGTTTGTTGGACTATGTATTGGTAGATAAAAGACTGTTGAGTAGACTTCAGGATGTACATGTTTATAGAGGGCTACAGATATATCAGATCACTTTTTAGTTATAGCTACAGTGGGAGTAAAAGGTAGATGGGATACAAGGAAAATAGAATCAGTAAGTAAAAGAGAGGTGAAGGTTTATAAACTAAAAGAGGAGGCAGTTAGGGTAAGATATAAACAACTATTGGAGGATAGATGGGCTAGTGAGAGTGTAGGCAATGGGGTCGAAAATGTATGGGGTAGATTTAAAAATGTAGTGTTAGAGTGTTCAGCAGAAGTTTGTGGTTACAGGCGAGTGGGTGCGGGAGGGAAGAGGAGCGATTGGTGGAATGATGATGTAAAGAGAGTAGTAAGGAGAAAAGTTAGCATATGAGAGGTTTTTACAAAGTAGAAGTGATGCAAGGAGGGAAGAGTATATGGAGAGAAAAAGAGAGGTTAAAAGAGTGGTGAAGCAATGTAAAAGAGAGCAGATGAGAGAGTGGGTGAGATGTTATCAGCAAATTTTGTTGAAAATAAGAAAAAGTTTTGGAATGAGATTAATAAGTTGAGGAAGCCTAGAGAACAAATGGATTTGACAGTTAAAAATAGGAGAGGAGAGTTATTAAATGGAGAGTTAGAGGTATCGGGAAGATGGAGAGAATATTTTGAGGATTTGTTAAATGTTGATGAAGACAGGGAAGCTGTGATTTCGTGTGTAGGACAAGGAGGAATAACATCTTGTAGGAGTGTGGAAGAGCCAGTTGTGGGTGTAGGGAAGTTCGTGAGGCAGTGGGTAGAATGAAAGGGGTAAGGCAGCTGGGATTGATGGGATAAAGATAGAAATGTTAAAAGCAGGTGGGGATATAATTTTGGAGTGGTTGGTGCTATTATTTAATAAATGTATGGAAGAGGGTAAGGTACCTAGGGATTGGCAGAGAGCGTGTATTGTTCCTTTGTATAAAGGCAAAGGGACAAAAGAGAGTGCAAAAATTATAGGGAATAAGTCTGTTGAGTGTACCTGGTAAAGTGTATGGTAGAGTTATTATTGAAAGAATTAAGAGTAAAACAGAAAGCAGGATAGCAGATGAACAAGGGGGCTTTAGGAAAGGTAGGGGTGTGTAGACCAAGTGTTTACAGTGAAACATATAGGTGAACAGTATTTGGATAAGGGTAAAGATGTTTTTGTGGCATTTATGGATTTGGAAAAGGCGTATGATAGGGTAGATAGGGGGCAATGTGGCAGATGTTGCAGGTGTATGGAATAGGAGGAAGGTTACTGAAAGCAGTGAAGAGTTTTTATGAGGATAGTGAGGCTCAGGTTAGAGTGTGTAGGAGGGAAGGACTATTTCCCAGTAAAAGTGGGCCTTAGACAAGGATGTGTGATGTCACCGTGGTTGTTCAATATATTTATAGATGGGGTTGTAAGAGAAGTGAATGCGAGGGTCTTGGCAAGAGGTGTTGGGCTAAAAGATAAAGAAGCAAATACAAAGTGGGAGTTGTCACAGTTGCTTTTGCTGATGACACTGTGCTTTTGGGAGATTCTGAAGAGAAGCTGCAGAGGTTGGTGGATGAATTTGGTAGGGTGTGTAAAAGAAGAAAATTGAAAGTGAATATAGGAAAGAGTAAGGTGATGAGGATAACAAAAAGAATAGGTGACGAAAGATTGGATATCAGATTGGAGGAGAGAGTATGGAGGAGGTGAATGTATTCAGATATTTGGGAGTGGACATGTCGGCGGATGGGTCTATGAAGGATGAGGTGAATCATAGAATTGATGAGGGAAAAGGGTGAGTGGAGCACTTGGAGTCTGTGGAGACAAAGAACCTTGTCCATGGAAGTAAAGAGGGAATGTATGAGAGTATAGTTATACCAACGCTCTTATATGGGTGTGAAGCATGGGTGATGAATGTTGCAACGAGGAGAAGGCTGGAGGCAGTGGAGATGTCATGTCTGAGGTCAATGTGTGGTGTGAATATAATGCAGAGAATTCGGAGTTTGGAAATTAGGAGGAGGTGGGATCACCAAAACGATTGTCCAGAGAGCTGAGGAGGGGTTGTTGAGGTGGTTTGGACATGTAGAGAGAATGGAACGAGACAGAGTGACTTCGAGAGTGTATAAATCTGTAGTGGAGGGAAGGCGGGGTAGGGGTCGGCCTAGGAAAGGTTGGAGGGAGGGGGTAAAGGAAGTTTTGTGTGCGAGGGGCTTGGACTTCCAGCAAGCATGTGTGAGCGTATTTGATAGGAGTGAATGGAGGCATATGGTTTTAATATTTGACGTGCTGTTGGAGTGTGAGCAAAGTAACATTTATGAAGGATTCAGGAAACCGGCAGGCCGGACTTGAGTTCTGGAGATGGGAAGTACAGTGCCGGCACTCTGAAGGAGGGGTGTTAATGTTGCAGTTTTATAACTGTAGTGTAAAGCACCCTTCTGGCAAGACAGTGATGGAGTGAATGATGATGAAAGTTTTCTTTTCGGCCACCCTGCCTTGGTGGGAATCGCCGATGTGTTAAAAAAAAAAAAAAAAATGCCTTCATAATGACACTTCAAATCGCTTGTTCTCTCTATGCTGGAATACTGCTGTACACTAACAGCCCCTTAAAGGCTGGTGACATTGCTGACCTGGAGAGCGTACAAAGAACTTTCACAGCACATAAGTACGATAAAGCACCTAAATTACTGGAAACGGTTGAAGGTCCTTTGATCTGTTGTCCGTGGAACTCAGGCAAGAGAGATACATGATAATATACACTTGGAAGGTCCTGGAGGGATTGGTACCAAACCTGCACACGAAAATCATCCTATGTAAGCAAAAGACTCGGCAGGAGATACAACATTCCTCCGATGAAAAGCAGGGGGTGCCACGAGTACATTGAGAGACAACACAATAAGTGTCCAGGGCCTAAGACTGTTCAACTGCCTCCCAGCATACATAAGGGGATTACCAACAGACCCCTGGCTGTCTTCAAGAAGGCACTGGACAGGCACCTAAAGTCAGTACCTGACCAGCCAGGCTGTGATTCGACGTCGTTTGCGTGCAGCTGGCAGTAACAGCCTGGTTTATCAGACCCTGATCCACCACGAGGCCTGGTCTCAGACCGAG
>WNWK01049116.1:2500-13316 GCA_009830355.1 Cherax destructor | reverse complement strand
AGATAAATATATTTTTTGGGAATGTACCATGATAAAGTGGACTGTTAATGTTGCTATACTTAGCTTGTAGATGCATCAACGATTACCCAGCCGTCCCAGTAACCGATGGTTGATGCAGACATTCACATCCCCCACAGGGCTGTATGGGTGTAAATCACACTGAGACTTATATTATTTGCCCCAAAGGAGCGTATGCCATATAATCAGTCATTTAATGGACTGAACTGAGGTTTACTCATGTTGTTTGGGCGGATCGCCCACGAGTCACTGAGTGAATGATAAATCTGCCTAAAGCAAATTATGCTTTCCTACCTGCGCAGCAGGTGGCATCTAGGTTTAAGCAGACTTACCTGGGTATTTGTATCAGACCCTTAATTCACACCTGGATATTGCTGTCTTGTTTGAAGAACGCTGCTGATGAGTCACTGCCTTGTTAGACGAAGCACTCATTGTCCCTTTACATTCTTCAATTTCAGTCTTTTTGCAGTAGTAAGAAGCTGCGCACTCTTCTAAATATACCGTGATTTTTAACACTAAACACGCTGCAACAGAGTTCTTATCCGTTTTCCCGACGTTAGTGGAGATTGAGTAGGATAAAGGATGCACACGATTTCCTGTTAGGTTTTATCCTCGCACCGTAAGTCTAACCTCTCGTGCGCCGCCGACCTCAGCGGGGCTTGGCATCGCTGAACTCAGCATAATTTCAACCCATGCAAACCACTGCAACAATTTGCAATTCAAAAGCTTGTGTTCTCTAAATATATAGATCACTGGAGCACAAGATTGTAAAGTCAAGTGTAGAAATTGAAATAGCAGTTTTCTATATTTCCTGCTAAGGTAAAGAGTCACATATCTCAATGTCTCAATCACTCATATACATTCCTTGCAACCCTGGTCAGCTGGGACATGACTTACTGCTTCCTGATCCGTACATATGTTATGAATTAAACTGTTGACCAGAAAGCCAGACACGCCTCGTCTGGCCCTTTCTAAGGGCCAGAAAGGGCTAGGCCCTTGAATGGGCAGAAGGGCTGTTACCCCCTCTCTTGGAGAATTTTCTCCACAATATGAGTGGGTGCAGGTGGTGTGAGTTGGTCCTGACTAGCTTGTGCCACTAGGTCAGATGCCGTGCTCCTTCCTTAAATGAATGTAACCTGACCTGGCTGGGTCGGGGCATTGGTTTAAGCCGGTTGGAGACTTGGACCTGCCATGCATGGGCCAGTATGCCTGCTGCAGTGTTCCTTTTATATGTTCTTATAGTATCACTATCATCATTACTACAACACTATCACTATTATCATTACTATCACTGTTATCAACACTACCCCTATTATCATCACTATCACTGTTATCAACACTATTATCATCACTATCACTTTTATCAACACTATCACTGTTATCAATACCATAACTTATCACTATCACTGTTATCATCACTATCACAATTATCATCACTATCACTGTTATCAACACTATCACTATTATCATCACTATCACTGTTATCATCACTATCACTGTTATCATCACTATCACTGTTATCAACACTATTATCATCACTATTACTGTTATCAACCCTATCACTATTATCATTACTATCACTTATCCACACTATCACTATTATCATCACTATCACTGTTATCAACACTATCACTATTATCATCACTATCACCATCGCTATTGTCATCACAACAACACTATCAGTACATTAGTGTTTTTTCTTACTTAACTAAGTTACACTATCTCTACTTCTAAGGTTAACTTGGCAAGTTATCTCTTTAACTTCAATATATTAGTAACGATGTTTAAAAACGTAATTTTTGAGAACGATGATGCCGTTATTCGGGAAATCATTGCAGTACGTTAAATTACGTAGTTTGTTCAATATTTGCCTATAAACGGTTATGTCATTAGCGCTGCTGTTCCATGTGTTAGTATAGTGCCAGCGTTGACACACATCCTGGATGCTTCTGGCAATGACAAGAACTTGTCGGACTGTTGCGAGGGCATGAAGAAATTCTTATCTAACTTGGATAACATATCTAAGAAAGGCTGCATTATTTTTTGTGGTTCTTAGGTAAAGAAACCAGAAACAGGTAAATATGAGCCATTTATATGTTGGCTTCAGCCATCACTGCCTCTGAGAGAACTTCACCTGGTGATAGGACATTAGTTTGATGTTAAGGTTCTGGAAGGACTTATGAGCCATTTATATTCACTCAGGGAGGGACAGAACTGCAGACGCAATAAAAGAAAGCGCCATGATTCTGAGAGTTGTGAGTCCCGCAGTGCTAAGAGACCCAGGATGGATATCAACTACCTCCACCGTCCCAAACTGTCGTACAAGAAGTGTAGTTATTACCGTGGGTACCACAAAAACATTACTGCGAGGATGAACAGTATTTATAGAATTCATAGAATGTTACATGGTCTCAGAGCTCAGCAGGTTGAACCCTATGTACCTTATGTTCAACCACTGGCAATACCAGGTACCTCGCTCATACCTGATGTCAGGGCGTCAAACTATAGCAATCACCGTGGAGGCCAGGAGTACCAGTATCATGGACAGACCTTCCAGAATCATGGCCAGACCTCCTAGGCGTCATCCGACAGCTTGGTGAATCCAGTGAAAGTAGTCCCAGTGTTTAGTAAACTATAACATAAGACTAATAAACACAAGGGCAGCAAGATGGAACCAATGGAGGTAGTATACCCAATGTCTACAAAATCGCTTTCACAGCCAGAGAAGGTGGTCCCAGTATTTAGTAAACTATAACATAATAAAACTAATAAACGCAAGGCCAGCAAGATGGAACCAACGGAGGTGACAAAGAATAAGGTGATGAAGCCAGAGGCAGGGATAACCAAACATAGTTATAAGTCTCAGGATAATAAGGCATATCAAAATACCTGGTAACTGCGCCCACCCACGTAGGATTATGATAAACGCTGGAAAAGTAAGAACCAATATCTGTGGCATAAGACTTGAAGTGCCAGCGTCCAGGTGCTAGGCACCACAACCATGGCGACAGTTCGTCGTTTTCGCAACATGGCGCAGATGGGTCGTCGTCCAGTAAACACAAGTGTGTATTCAGATGATTCGTGGGGCTGTGTCGGGCCAGAATGCTCCTGTTCCACTGCCTGTCATTATAAGAGACACCTTCGGATTGGAGAATGACGATTTGTATGGCGTGGCTTTAAGAATTTGGTGATCCTGGAGCACGTGTTACTCCATAATGTCTGCGTCACAGGTGAGAAAGTTCGTTGAACGATGGTTTGTGGAAGAACAACAGTTCTACTGCAAGAATTAAGAGAAATGTTTACTAATAATGCTGAGAATGGAAAGATTGCGAGCTTGCTCAGCATCTTGCATCATAACATTACGCACAACATTCTTGAGAACATGAAATGAAATGTTTCATCCAACATGGAGAAGAAGTGTCTTGCTGATACTGTGCTCTGAAGAATAGTCTGAGGGAGATATAGGTTGGAGAGTAAAGACTTTAGTCCATGTGGTACCTTGAAACACAGAGTGTAAGGGCACAAATTGTCTAGCAGGACTTTTCTAACAAGAGAGAGGGAAACGGATGAGTGTCCTCTGCTACAGGTAGTTTGGACGGGGGACTAGACGTGGTCTGTCCTGAGATGGCTGGACGATTCGTAAATTGACTAAATGTAGAAGGGGAAATCGGATTCAAAGTCAAGGTCGTGCGGAGGTCAAACGTGTCAAAAGGGTCAGTCGTAACCTCGATACCAGAGGCGGGCAACGAAGTGTTGTTACCCCAGAAGAGGTACAGGGTTGTTGATAAATGATTCAGAGAACCGACAAGTTGATAAATTAGACACATGTGCAAAACTTGGGTATCTTTATTGTGGTAACATTTCGCGCCACAGTTGCTTCATCAGTCTACAGTATATAAGCCACTTCTACGCACAGTACAAGTGACTTATGTACTGTCTACATTATGTAAGTCACTTCTTCGAGCATATGCTGTATTCTTTTCAAGATTGATGGACTGATTACTTCGACTCAAGGCTGAGGGACTGATTACGTCAAACTCCTCCGAATCTTCACCATTCTCCTTTGTAAGGACTGATGAAGCCACTGTGTGGGGAAACGTTTCCTCAGTAAAGATACCCAAGTGTTACACATGTGTCAAATTTATCAGGTATAAGGTTCCTTTAGAGGTTCGAAGCAGGGTCCGATGGTGCTGGTCTTTGGATGTTGCCACTGGATAAGGAATAGCTTGGGAGGAGGGATTTCACGATATGGGTCTCCATGATAAGGATTCTTTTTTTTTCTTCCAAAAAAGGAGTGAAGAGTGTGTGGCTGGACAGCACTCAGGAGAAATGAAATGGATCACATATCTCCCTCCGCGCCCAAGGGGACCCTTGGCACAGCCGGTGGTGCAGATGCTGGATGGAATCCGTGCCATACCCTACATTTCATGCCAGTAAACCAGCATTCCAGGATAGCAACCTCACATCCACCGAGCCTGACAAAAGAGAGGGTGTTCGGAAGCTTGCGGGAAGACATACTTCCTTCGATCGCCACCTGCCAGAACCAACAGGCAGCCTCCAGATATACTTCCCTTAAGGACAGCCAAAGCCACACACTGGCACTCCAGAGGGAAGATCGGCAAGTCTCAAGATGATTCAACGGCAAACAACACTGCCACAGAAGACCTCAACGGAATGGGACGGACAATTCTCCTTTCTTGACCCAGGAACTATAATTTCCGAGGAGAGAGCCACAGAGGGCGAATGTAAGAAAGAGAGGAGAGAGGTATCATGGAAAAGAAAGTTGGATGGGAAAGATGAGGAGGGGAAGGAGTGTGGGGCAGTTAGGTTTGGTCCGAGGAAGGAGACTAAAGGGTCCACTTCCTTAGATGAAGAACCCCATCACCATGGCAAGGACCCCCCCCCACCCCTCTTTGAAGAGGAATGTAGCATTCAAATAATTTTCTTACTATTGACGTCAGGCATATTGGGTTGTAATTTGGTGGAGTTGATTTATCCCTTGAATTAAATATAGGAATTACATTACCCATCTTCCACATCACCTGCACAATATCAGTTTTGATATAGGCATTTAAACACGTTCGTTAGTGGCTGATTAAACTTCCACTTGCACTCTTCAAGTGCCCTTAAATACCGTTAGTCAGGGACAGTGGAATTATATTGTTTTAATTTATGTACTTGTTTGATAACCATGTTACTCGTGACAGTAATATTACTAATATTGTTTTCTGAACTAATAATTGTTCAGGACCTGAACAATTACTACTTACTGGGATATCATCTATGCCTTCTTGTGTAAAGACTGACAAGAAATAACGGTTAAAAAGAAAACATATTTCCTGCTCATTATAAGTAAACTGCCCAGGCTCAGAGGTCATGTTATTCCCCAGATCTTTTTCCTGTACACTTGAAAGAACCCTATTGGAGTTGTCTTTGATTCTCTAGCTACTTTAATTTCGTAATTGCGTTTAAGCCTTCTAATCCCCTTATTTACCTCTCTTTCATGATGAATGTATTGGCCAAAAAGGTTATCTTGTCTTCTCAATCCTAATAGATGCTTCAGTCTGAATTCATTCATTTGGAATCATTTATATTTGACCTAATTTCTCACTGGATTGTATATAATTTTTTGAGCACATTGAACATTATTGTACGTATGAACTTTATCAACAAACTACATAAATCCAGTCGATACCATACATATGTTTCCCATGTCTGTCATAATTAGCAGAACAAAAAAGTCTGGGATTTATATTGTATTATCCATATTATCATATTCGCCAAGTTCTTCAGTTATCTCTAGATTATTTATGAGGGGTTTCTTTTATGACAAAACCAGATTGAGCATATTTTTTTTTTTTTGAATCTCCAACAAACTGCTTCAAAAAGTAGTCCTGAACATTGGAATCCACATTACCGATCAGATAAGTCCAGTCACTTTGGCCAAAGTTAAATCCTGTACTATTACTACATTATCATGTTCGAAACCCTTAACAATTTCGTCACAAAGTAGTCTCTCTCTGACGCCTTCTAAGTTTGGAGGTCGGTACATAACACCTTAAATTAAATCTTTGTCTGATCGATGGATCAGACACGGATTCCATCTATTTTTTTTAGTGTTTTTATGCAAAAAAAATCATATTTTCATAATCATAATTTATTTTTTCCATCTTGTTGCTGCCACTTCTACAATTTGTATAATATATTTTAAGATTATTTTTCGTCTGTCTTTTCCCTTTTCATCTCATCCTTTCCTCAAGTTCAATTGTAATTATCTTTATCCAAAGTTATTAAGTGATGAAGTTAACTCCTAAAGTCCTCATTATCACAAGCATGTGATGTGATCAATTTTAATTATTTAACAAAATCCTGAGCTTATACCAATTTCTGTCTGAGTCATAATTGAAAAAATAATATATTCGTTCTTTGAAAGCAAGTTGTACTACCTTAAAATCCTCCAGACAAACCTGTAATAAGAAAGTCATTGAAAACAATAAAAGCGTACGGACAGCAAACATTTCATATAATCGACCTGACCTTCCTCTCAAACAGCTGAGACATGAACAGTTTCCCACAAGACATGACACACTGCTACCGGAGTTAAGATTCAAGGAACAAAAGTTAGCTTGGAGAACCGACATTACCAAACAGTGCCTGGAGGACTCATTTTTTTTTTTTTTAAACTTCATGTACATATATACATAGGGAAATACATATATTACTATGAAACCATTATGATGGTAATGATCACAAAACAACAATGTCCCTAAACTAACTACTGAAAACTGCCTCATACATTAAAATTGTTAAGTAAAAGGACACAAATGCAACTAATGTGACATTTTATTGTGGCAACGTTTCGCTCTCCAGGAGCTTTCTCAAGCCGTTACGGCTTGAGAAAGCTCCTGGAGAGCGAAACGTTGCCACAATAAAATGTCACATTAGTTGCATTTGTGTCCTTTTACTTAACATATTGTCGGTAATTCTACCAATATTATTACATTAAAATTATTATTATAAACAAAATAAAATTTTAAAACATCATACATCATGGCACTCAAATTAACAGAACCCGCACACTGCTTTTTGGTACAGTGCCACACATGCAGTACAGTGCCACATATGCAGTACAGTGCCACACATGCAGTACAGTGCAACACATGCACAAAAGTTCGTATAAATTAATCTGGTGCCAACACATTATTGCTTACAATCCCCCTCCCCCCCAAGTGGATATTGTCCACATTCACATGGCTCTGCACATAACAAACTCATCTACTGAATTATACATATTCGAAGAAACCTGTCATTGAGAACATCAGTAAACAATGTATAATACAATAACAACCCCATCATGTCTTGCACCAAATACAATTTATACCTAAACACATCCTACTAAATAACAGTCAATACTACCTCTTTATTAACATAACAGTGCATTGTACATTTATAATTATACAAATACATATACATTTGTAGTGGACGCTTATTATTGCTTGACACAATTCTCTACTGGTATAACTCCTTTCCAATCACAATCCCCATCCTAACTTTTAAATATCCTACACTACAAATCATTGGTGTTCATATGTAAATAAATACAGTGTACAATGTACATAGCCTAACAATACATATCCAATAACATTAAATTAACCACAAGAACATATATAAAAACTATCTACCAAACTATCTTCTGGCCCCGCCTCTTCGCTGTCCGCTACTGGGTCTCTGCTCTCCCTGCTCCATGAGCTTAATCATACCTCGTCTTAAAACTATGTATGGTTCCTGCCTCCACTATATCTTTCTCTAGACTATTCCACTTCCTGACTACTCTGTGGCTGAAGAAATGCTTCCTAACATCCCTTTGACTCATCTGAGTCTTCAGCTTCCAGTTGTGTCCCCTTGTTTCTGTGTTCCCTTTCTGGAACATCCTGTCACTGTCTACCTTGTCGATTCCCCGCAGTATTTTGTATATCGTTATCATGTCTCCTCAGACCCTTCTTTCCTCCAGTGTTGTTAGTCCTATTTCCCTCAACCTTTCTTCATAGGACAGACCCCTGAGTTGTGGAACTAACCTTGTCGCAAACCTTTACACTTTCTCTAGTGTGTGTGTGTGTGTGTGCAAGACAACCACTATAAAAAAAATAGAAGAATTCCAATCGCTTCCGTGACTACTCACATTATCAAGGAACTATAAAAGAAAACATGACAAGAAGGCTTATAAAGGGGCAAGACTACACCTCACAGTCACATCATACTAACAAAGACCACACCTCACAGAAGCGTAACATCGCCCGAATATGTGAAGAGGACCTGGAACTCTTCCCAAGAATTAAGATTAGTCCAATTTATCATTAAATTATTCCCAAATTTTATTAATTATAAATGAATCCAATTTATATAAACCAAAAGAAATATTCATATTATTTTCAAAACCATTTTTAATGAAACATGATTCTATTATATTCCTCTCAACCATGGACTTCCTTCATACAACTTTCTCAGCATTTTGAAAATAAATTGGATGCTTAAAATCTCTCACATGAATAAATAGAGCATTAGAATCTTGTCCATTTATAATGCTATATTTATGTTGTTTTAATCTTAGTTCAAGTCTTCTACCTGTTTGACCGTAATAAACTTTATCGCATATTTTACAAGGAATTTTATAGACACATCCGTCAGCATTTTGGGGGGATTTTTTTATCAAAATTTTTTTTACTGTATCAAGATTTTAAAATACAACTTTGATATTAAAATTCTTAAGAATTGAAGGCATATCAACCAAGCTTTCATGGTAAGGGAGAACCAACATATTTTTAGATGAATAGGGTTGGTTGTCCCTTTTTGCATTGTAAAAAGTATTTCTAGCTATTTTAAAAGATTTATCAATTACGTTTCTTGGGTATTTTAAATCATTAGCTATTTCATAAATTTTAGGGATTTTTCATCTATCAACTCTGCACTACAAATATGATAAGGTCTCAAAAACATTGAGGAGAAAACCGACACTTTAACTCTATCTTGATGTGAAGAATAATAGTGTACATAGGAACAATTATTTGTAGGATTTCTGTAAATTTTAAAATTAAAATCAATGTTACCCTTAATAATAAAAACATCTAGGAAAGGCAATGAGTTATTTACTTCGAATTAAACAGTAAAATTTATAGAATGAGCTAAGCTATTTAATTTAACAAGGAAATGGTTTATGTCTACATTCTTAGGCATAAAGCACAAAATATCATCAACATATCTATACCACTTAGCTCTATTGGGAAGGATTGTGTAAAGCAATCTTGTTTCGAAAAATTCCATATATAAATTACTAAGAACAGGTGAAATAGGATTTCCCATTGCCATACCAAACTTCTGAGTGTAAAACTCATCATTAAATACAAATTTTGCAAAAACAATACAAAGTTTAATAAGTTTAATGATAGTAGGAACTGGCAATGGTAAATCGTGATATAAAAAATTGCATATTTTGATATCACCTGTATTCTGTGATCTTTTTGCACACACACACACACACACACACACACACACACACACACACACACACACACATATATATATATATATATATATATATATATATATATATATATATATATATATATTTATATATATATATATATATATATATATATATATATATATATATATATATATATATATATATATATATATATATATATATATATATATATATATATATATATACATATATATATATATATATAATTTATTTCAAGATACAATACATTGTCAAAATACATTAACAAGAATACAATAGTGAGTAAAACAACATAGATGACAACTCAGAGCTACATGTCAAATACTTCGTCCAGCTCCCCGGTAGTGGGCCGCGTGCCCAGAATACTGCAGGCATTTTCCCTCTGGATCGCAACACTGAGTCTCTGGTCGCCCTGTAGTCGTTGGTTTCTATGATGAGTTTTCCACCCAGCTCCTTGAGAAACTTTAGAGCACACTTGCCCCATGCTCCATGGGTCTCCGACCCTATTGGGATGAAGTTATAGCAAGAGGGAAGGTCTTCATATTTGCGGGTCTTCTGGGTCTCCCTGTGGCTAGCAGCTCCACCCCCTTCGGCTAAGGAGTGTGACAGGTAGGTGTCTGCCAATGTGGCAGCACAGGTGTAGTCCCAAGCAATCTGCTTACCATCCTTCCAGGGTAGCATGGTGGCTCCATCAGGACGCTTTTGACTTCCATCAGACCTCTGCACTTTGGGTTCCCGTTGAGCTGGGCAACGGGCTCTGCGAGGCTTCTCTTTATGATGTCATTGACCTCCTCATGTCTAGCATACTTCCCTTCTGATGTGTGACACACGAGACCACTATATATATATATATATATATATATATATATATATATATATATATATATATATATATATATATATATATATATATATATATATATATATATATATATTTAATTTTTATATATATATATATATATATATATATATATATATATATATATATATATATATATATATATATATATATATATATAACAGTACAGTACTCGGCGCATCTGCATCAATCATCCTCACCGAATTAACAACTTTTGTCAACAAATGCCTGGCTGGGCGAATCCCAGAAGAAATTATACCTTTCTTTTTTGGAGCCTCATTATGCGCTTTGAAGAAGAAGGATAGGGGAATAAGACCCATTGCTGTTGGTAACACCCTTCGCCGTCTAATTGCTAAAGCAGCAGTAAGAAACATTCGCCTAGAAGCTGCCAGTTTACTCCAGCCACACCAACTGGGCTT
>WNWK01049115.1:0-13316 GCA_009830355.1 Cherax destructor | reverse complement strand
TTCTTTCTTTTTGTTTTTAAGAAAAAAAGAAGAAAAAGAAAAGAAAAAGAAAAAAGAATAAAAAGGGGAAACGTGAAGGAATAGCTCCTAGGAGGAATGAAAGGGGCGTAAATCCCCCTCTGCGCCCAAGAGGACCTCAACACCGCAAGTAGTGCAGATGCTGCATGGAACCCGTGCCATACCCTACCCTTCATGCCAGTAAACCAGCAATCCGGGATAGCAACCTCACATCCACCAAGCCATCTCGGCGGACAAAAGAGAGGGCGGCTGGATATCCGCCACAAAGCATACCGCCTTCGGCCACCACCCCCAGAATCCGAAAGGTGGCCTCCAGAGATACACCCGTCGCCCGAAAGATACCCAAGGCCACCCCCCGGGTGACCGGAGAGGGATTGGGACATCCCCAGGCGATCCAGATTCCACGGCAAACTACACCACCGCCAAGAACCTCAACGGAATGGGATGGACCACGATACCCTTCCCACTACCTAGGAACTAGAATGCCTGTGGAGAGAAGCTCCCAGGGTAAAAATGGGAAGGAAATAAGGGAGGGATGAGGAGGAGGGGGAGGAGGAAAGGGAAAAGGGAGGATGGGGAAGATGGGAAAAGGGAGGGGGGATTGGGGGTAATTAGGTTCGGTCTGAGGAAGAAGACCAAAAGGTCCAATTCCTCAGACCGATAGCCTCTTTACCTCGTCAAGGAGCCCCCCTTAAAGAGGAATTCAGTAACAGTCCCAGACTTTCGCTTAGCAGATTATAATGGGCTTAGAGAACACTTATCAACTGTAGACTGGGGTAACGAAGAGAGCTATCAATATGACAGCTTTCTTAACACTATACAGGCTGCCCAAAGAACATTTATCCCGTATAAAGAAATTAGATCAAGTAGAAATGACCCAAAATGGATGAATAATAGGCTCAAATATCTTTTAGGGCAGAATAAAGGAATTTATAGGTGCATAAATAGAGGTGAGGGTCGTCTTATAATTCAGTACACTGACATTAAGAGGGACATTAAAAAGGGTATAAGAAAAGCTAAACGGGACTATGAAATTAAAGTTGCTAAGGATTCAAAAACTAACCCAAAAAGTTTTTTCCAGGTTTATAGAACAAAAGTTAGGGATAACATAACTCTGGGCATCTTATAATATTTATTTTCTCTCAGTTTTCACACAGGAAGACACTAATAATATCCCAGTAATTAATTTTTATAGTGTCCATGAAGAAGATAAATTATGTAATATCACAGTCACTAGTGAAATGGTCATGAAACAACTAGACCGACTGAAACAAAATAAATCGCCGGGTCCTGATGAGCTTTTTGCAAGGGTTCTTAAGGAATGCAAACTGGAACTCTGTGAACCAATATCTAACATTTTTAATGTATCTCTTCAAACAGGTGTAGTGTCTGATATGTGGAAGATAGCTAATGTAATTCCTATTTTTAAAGCAGGGGACAAGTCACTACCGTCAAATTACCGCCCAATAAGCCTGACCTCAATTGTAGGCAAATTACTAGAGTCAATTATAGCTGATATTATTAAAGCCATTTAGATAACCATAATTTGATTAATGACACTCAGCATGGATTCACGAGGGGCCGTTCCTGCCTATCTAATTTATTAACCTTCTTCAGTAAAGCTTTTGAGGCTGTTGATCACGATAAAGAATTCAATATTCTTTATTTAGATTTTAGTAAGGCTTTTGATAGAGTACCGCACAAGAGACTGTTAAAGAAAGTGGCAGCTCATGGCATTGGAAAAAAAGTGCTGTCATGGATCGGGTCATGGCTCACCAATAGGAAGCAGAGAGTGTGCATAAATGGGGTTAAATCCGAGTGGCGATCTGTAACAAGTGGTGTTCCACAGGGATCAGTCTTAGGCCCGTTGTTGTTTATAATATATATCAATGATCTTGATGAGGGAATTACTAGTGATATGAGCAAATTCGCCGATGACACGAAGATAGGTAGGATAATTGATTCTAACGTAGATGTCAGGGAACTTCAGGAGGATTTAGACAGACTCAATTCCTTGTCAGAAAAGTGGCAGATGCAGTTCAATGTAGATAAATGCAAGGTTCTGAAGCTCGGGAGTGTCCATAACCCAAGCACTTATAAGTTAAATAACGTAGAACTTAGCCATACAGATTGCGAGAAGGACTTGGGGGTGATGGTAAGCAGCAACCTTAAACCAAGACAGCAATGCCTAAGCGTACGTAATAAGGCAAACAGATTACTGGGATTTATATCAAGAAGTGTAAGAAACAGAAGTCCAGAGGTTATATTACAGCTTTATACATCATTAGTAAGGCCTCACCTAGATTACGCGGCTCACTTCTGGTCTCCATATTACAGAATGGATATTAATTCGTTAGAAAACATTCAGCGTAGAATGACTAAATTAATACATAGCATTAGAAATCTTCCGTATGAGGAAAGATTGAAGACCCTTAAATTACATTCACTTGTAAGACGTAGAATGAGGGGAGACATGATCGAGGTATACAAGTGGAAAATGGGTATTAACAAAGGAGATATAAATAAGGTCTTGAGAATATCTTTCCAAGAGAGAACCCGCAATAATGGATTCAAATTAGATAAGTTTAGATTTAGAAAGGATATAGGAAAGTATTGGTTTGGAAATAGGGTAGTTGATGAGTGGAATAGTCTGCCTAGTAGGGTTATTGAAGCTAGGACTTTGGGTAGTTTCAAATTACATAAGAACATAAGAAAGGAGGAACACTGCAGCAGGCCTGTTGGCCCATACTAGGCAGGTCCTTCACATTCCATCCCACTAACAAGATATTTGTTCAATCCAATCTTAAATGCTACCCAAGAAATAAGCTTTAATAATTCTATTTACTCATGTGCAATTCCCACTCAAATCCAACCCCTCTCACTCATGAATTTATCCAACCTAAATTTGAAACTACCCAAGGTCCTTGCTTCAGTAACCCTACTAGGCAGACTGTTCCACTCATCAACTACCATATTTCCAAACCAATACTTTCCTATATACTTTCTAAATCTAAACTTATCTAATTTGAATCTATTATTGCGGGTTCTCTCTTGGAAAGATATTCTCAAGACCTTATATATATCTCCTTTGTTAATACCCATTTTCCACTTGTATACCTCGATCATGTCTCCCCTCATTCTACGTCTTACAAGTGAATGTAATTTAAGGGTCTTCAATCTTTCCTCATACGGAAGATTTCTAATGCTATGTATTAATTTAGTCATTCTACGCTGAATGTTTTCTAACGAATTAATATCCATTCTGTAATATGGAGACCAGAAGTGAGCCGCGTAATCTAGGTGAGGCCTTACTAATGATGTATAAAGCTGTAATATAACCTCTGGACTTCTGTTTCTTACACTTCTTGATATAAATCCCAGTAATCTATTTGCCTTATTACGTACGCTTAGGCATTGCTGTCTTGGTTTAAGGTTGCTGCTTACCATCACCCCCAAGTCCTTTTTGCAATCTGTATGGCTAAGTTCTAAGTTATTTAACTTATAAGTGCTTGGGTTATGGACACTCCCGAGCTTCAGAACCTTGCATTTATGTACATTGAACTGCATCTGCCACTTTTTTGATCACGAATTAAGTTTCTCTAAATCTTCCTGAAGTTCTATGACAAGGTCATTGATATATATTATAAATAACAACGGGCCTAAGACTGATACATGTGGAACACTACTTGTTACAAGTCCCCATTTGGATTTAACCCCATTTGTGCACACTCTCTGCTTCCTATTGGTGAGCCATGACTCGATCCATGACAGCACTTTTCCCCCAATGCCATGAGCTGCCACTTTCTTTAACGGTCTCTGGTGCGGTACTCTATCAAAAGCCTTACTAAAGTCTAAATAATCAAAATCGAATTCTTTATCGTGATCAACAGCCTCAAAAGCTTTACTGAAGAAGGTTAATAAAATAGATAGGCAGGAACGGCCCCTCGTGAATCCATGCTGAGTATCATTAATCAAATTATGGTTATCTAGATGACTTCTAATAATATCAGCTATAATTGACTCTAGTAATTTGCCTACAATTGAGGTCAAGCTTATTGGGCGGTAATTTGATGGTAGTGACTTGTCCCCTGCTTTAAAAATAGGAATTACATTAGCCAACTTCCACATATCAGACACTACAGCTGTTAGAAGAGATAAATTAAAAATGTTAGATAATGGTTCACAGAGTTCCATTTTGCATTCCTTAAGAACCCTTGCAAAAAGCTCATCAGGACCCGGTGATTTATTTTGTTTCAGTCGGTCTAGTTGTTTCATAACCATTTCGCTAGTGACTGTGATATTACATAATTTTTCTTCTTCTGGGCCTCTGTAAAAATGAATTACTGGGATATTATTAGTGTATTCCTGTGTAAAAAAGAGAGAGAATAATTATTAAAAATAGAGCACATATCATTCTCCTTGTCAGTAAGATGCCCAGAGTTATTTTTAAGGGGACCTATCTTATCCCTAACTTTTGTTCTATAAACCTGGAAAAAACGTTTTGGGTTAGTTTTTGAATCCCTAGCAACTTTAATTTCATAGTCCCGTTTTGCTTTTCTTATCATCTTTTTAACGTCCCTCTTAATGTCAGTATACTGATTTATAAGATGACCCTCACCTTTTTTTATGCGCCTATAAATTCCTTTCTTCTGCCGTAAAAGATACTTGAGCCTATTATTCATCCATTTTGGGTCATTTCTACTTGATCTAATTTCTTTATACGGGATAAATAATCTTTGGGCAGCCTGTATAGTGTTAAGAAAACTGTCATATTGATACCTCTCTTCGTTACCCCAGTCCACAGTTGATAAGTGTTCTCTAAGTCCATTATAATCTGCTAAGCGAAAATCTGGGACCGTTACTGAATTATCCCTACTATCATACATCCATTCAATACTAAAGGTAATTGACTTGTGGTCGCTTGAGCCGAGTTCCTCTGGAATTTCTAAATTATTAACAAGGGTTTCCTTGTTTGCCAGAACCAAGTCAAGTAGGTTATTTTCCCTTGTAGGTTCTGTCACAAACTGCTTCAAAAAGCAATCCTGAACTACTTCTAAAAAGTCGTTAGATTCCAAATTCCCTGTCAAGAAATTCCAATCAATCTGACTAAAGTTAAAGTCCCCTAGAATTACTATGTTATCGTGCCTTGTGGCCTTAACAATTTCCTCCCAAAGTAGTCTCCCTTGTTCCCTATTAAGTTTGGAGGACGGTAAATCACGCCTAAAATCAATTTTTCACACCCCTCTGAAAATTCTATCCAGACAGACTCTGTATGTATTATTTCAGACTTTATACACATTTTTATGCAACAATTTAAATGATCACGGACATAGAGTGCCACCCCACCCCTTCTGATACTTTTGTCTACTTGGAACAATTTAAAACCCTGAATGTGACATTCGACAGGCATGTCCCGATTTTTCATATTAAACCATGTCTCAGTTATTGCAAAAACATCAATATTACACGTACTTGCAACTAATCTCAACTCGTCCATCTTATTCCTAGCACTACGACTATTGGTGTAATATACATTTAAAGACCCTCCTTTCTCTTTACCCTTCCTGCTCATTTCTGTTTTTTCACTATACCTATTACTGTCCTTGTCACCTAGTGCCACTGGCTTTCCAATATCCACCTTATTCTGCCTATTACTAGTTCCCCTAGAATTTATAACATTACTACACTGGGACTTCACTGTTTTCCCCCCATAACCCATACCACTAACTTTTTCTAGTTTAAAGCCCTAACAGCTCCCTCCACTGCAGTTGCCAGTGCCCCCACCCCAGACCTAGATAAGTGAACCCCATCCCTGGCATACATGTCACTTCTGCCATAGAAGAGGTCCCAGTTGTCAATGAATGTTACTGTATTTTCCTAATTTAGGTTGGATAAATTCATGAGTGAGAGGGGTTGGATTTGAGTGGGAATTGCACATGAGTAAATAGAATTATCAAAGCTTATTTCTTAGGAAGCATTTAAGATTGGGTTGAACAAATATCTTGTTAGTGGGATGGAATGTGAAGGACCTGCCTAGTATGGGTCAACAGGCCTGCTGCAGTGTTCCTCCTTTCTTATGTTCTTATGTTCTTAAAATGCAAGAAGGCAGAGGAAAGGTTTGTTCCCAAAAGCAACAGAAATAATGTGAAGACCAGAACGAGCCCCTCGTTTACCCGAAGGTGTAGGGAGGCAAAAACTAAATGCACTAGAGAATGGAAAAAGTACAGAAGACAAAGGACCCAGAAAAATAAGGAGATTAGTCGAAGAGCCTGAAACGAGTATGCACAGATAAGAAGGGAGGCTCAGTGACAGTACGAAAACAAATCGAAAGTCAAGTCTGACCCGAAACTGATGTATAGTCACATTAGGAGGAAGACAACAGTCAAAGACCAGTTGATCAGGCTGAGGAAAGAAGGTGGGGAACTCACAAGAAACGATCAAGAGGTATGTGAGGAGCTCAACACGAAATATAAGGAAGTATTTACAGTGGGAATTAAGTCAGGAGTATCTGAGAGAGTTAGAGCTAAGGAAGGGGTAGCAATAATGTTGAAGGATCAGTTATGAAGGAAAAGAGGGAATATAAATGTGTAAATTCAAGGATTATGTGGATTAAAATAAGGGTCGGATGCGAAAAGTGGGTCATAATAAGCGTGTATGCACCTGGAGAAGAGAGGAGTGTAGAGGAGAGAGAGAGATTTTGGGAGATGTTAAGCGAATGTATAGGAACTTTTGAACCAAATGAGAGAGTAATTGTGGTAGGGGACCTAAATGCTAAAGTGGGAGAAACATGCAGAGAGGGTGTAGTAGGTAAGTTTGGGGTGCCAGGTGTAAATGATAATGGGAGCCCTTTGATTGAACTTTGTATAGAAAGGGGTTTAGTTATAGGTAATACATATTTTAAGAAAAAGAGGATAAATAAGTATACAAGATATGATGTAGGGCGTAATGACAGTAGTTTGTTGGACTATGTATTGATAGATAAAAGACTGTTGAGTAGACTTCAGGATGTACATGTTTATAGAGGGGCTACAGATATATCAGATCACTTTTTAGTTATAGCTACAGTGGGAGTAAAAGGTAGATGGGATACAAGGAAAATAGAATCAGTAAGTAAAAGAGAGGTGAAGGTTTATAAACTAAAAAGGAGGCAGTTAGGGTAAGATATAAACAACTATTGGAGGATAGATGGGCTAGTGAGAGTGTAGGCAATGGGGTCGAAAATGTATGGGGTAGATTTAAAAATGTAGTGTTAGAGTGTTCAGCAGAAGTTTGTGGTTACAGGCGAGTGGGTGCGGAGGAAGAGGAGCGATTGGTGGAATGATGATGTAAAGAGAGTAGTAAGGGAGAAAAAGTTAGCATATGTGAGGTTTTTACAAAGTAGAAGTGATGCAAGGAGGGAAGAGTATATGGAGAGAAAAAGAGAGGTTAAAAGAGTGGTGAAGCAATGTAAAAGAGAGCAGATGAGAGAGTGGGTGAGATGTTATCAGCAAATTTTGTTGAAAATAAGAAAAAGTTTTGGAATGAGATTAATAAGTTGAGGAAGCCTAGAGAACAAATGGATTTGACAGTTAAAAATAGGAGAGGAGAGTTATTAAATGGAGAGTTAGAGGTATCGGGAAGATGGAGAGAATATTTTGAGGAGTTGTTAAATGTTGATGAAGATAGGGAAGCTGTGATTTCGTGTGTAGGGCAAGGAGGAATAACATCTTGTAGGAGTGTGGAAGAGCCAGTTGTGGGTGTAGGGAAGTTCGTGAGGCAGTGGGTAGAATGAAAGGGGTAAGGCAGCTGGGATTGATGGGATAAAGATAGAAATGTTAAAAGCAGGTGGGGATATAATTTTGGAGTGGTTGGTGCTATTATTTAATAAATGTATGGAAGAGGGTAAGGTACCTAGGGATTGGCAGAGAGCGTGTATTGTTCCTTTGTATAAAGGCAAAGGGGACAAAAGAGAGTGCAAAAATTATAGGGGAATAAGTCTGTTGAGTGTACCTGGTAAAGTGTATGGTAGAGTTATTATTGAAAGAATTAAGAGTAAAACAGAAAGCAGGATAGCAGATGAACAAGGGGCTTTAGGAAAGGTAGGGGTGTGTAGACCAAGTGTTTACAGTGAAACATATAGGTGAACAGTATTTGGATAAGGGTAAAGATGTTTTTGTGGCATTTATGGATTTGGAAAAGGCGTATGATAGGGTAGATAGGGGGCAATGTGGCAGATGTTGCAGGTGTATGGAATAGGAGGAAGGTTACTGAAAGCAGTGAAGAGTTTTTATGAGGATAGTGAGGCTCAGGTTAGAGTGTGTAGGAGGGAAGGGACTATTTCCCAGTAAAAGTGGGCCTTAGACAAGGATGTGTGATGTCACCGTGGTTGTTCAATATATTTATAGATGGGGTTTAAGAGAAGTGAATGCGAGGGTCTTGGCAAGAGGTGTTGGGCTAAAAGATAAAGAAGCAAATACAAAGTGGGAGTTGTCACAGTTGCTTTTTGCTGATGACACTGTGCTTTTGGGAGATTCTGAAGAGAAGCTGCAGAGGTTGGTGGATGAATTTGGTAGGGTGTGTAAAAGAAGAAAATTGAAAGTGAATATAGGAAAGAGTAAGGTGATGAGGATAACAAAAAGAATAGGTGACGAAAGATTGGATATCAGATTGGAGGGAGAGAGTATGGAGGAGGTGAATGTATTCAGATATTTGGGAGTGGACATGTCGGCGGATGGGTCTATGAAGGATGAGGTGAATCATAGAATTGATGAGGGAAAAGGGTGAGTGGAGCACTTGGAGTCTGTGGAGACAAAGAACCTTGTCCATGGAAGGAAAGAGGGAATGTATGAGAGTATAGTTATACCAACGCTCTTATATGGGTGTGAAGCATGGGTGATGAATGTTGCAACGAGGAGAAGGCTGGAGGCAGTGGAGATGTCATGTCTGAGGTCAATGTGTGGTGTGAATATAATGCAGAGAATTCGGAGTTTGGAAATTAGGAGGAGGTGCGGGATTACCAAAACGATTGTCCAGAGAGCTGAGGAGGGTTGTTGAGGTGGTTTGGACATGTAGAGAGAATGGAACGAGACAGAGTGACTTGAGAGTGTATAAATCTGTAGTGGAGGGAAGGCGGGGTAGGGGTCGGCCTAGGAAAGGTTGGAGGGAGGGGTAAAGGAAGTTTTGTGTGCGAGGGCTTGGATTTCCAGCAAGCATGTGTGAGCGTATTTGATAGGAGTGAATGGAGGCATATGGTTTTTAATACTTGACGTGCTGTTGGAGTGTGAGCAAAGTAACATTTATGAAGGGATTCAGGGAAACCGGCAGGCCGGACTTGAGTTCTGGAGATGGGAAGTACAGTGCCGGCACTCTGAAGGAGGGGTGTAAATGTTGCAGTTTTATAACTGTAGTGTAAAGCACCCTTCTGGCAAGACAGTGATGGAGTGAATGATGATGAAAGTTTTTCTTTTTCGGGCCACCCTGCCTTGGTGGTAATCGGCCGATGTGTTAATAAAAAAATAATAATTTACAGTGGGGACAGGAAGGACTCTGGGAAGACAGAACAGAGCGGGACATCAACAAGGACTATAGCAACAAGTGTTGGATGACATACACACAACTGATGAGTAGGAGAAGAAGTTGCTCAGTGACCTTAATACCTCAAAGGCGATGGGACCGGACAACATCTCCCCGTGGGTCCTTAGAGAGGGAGCAGAGACGCTGTGTGTGCCACTAACCACAATCTTCAACACATCCCTTGAAACTGGGCAGCTACCTGAGGTATGAAAGACGGCAAATGTAGTTCCCATTTTTAAGAAAAGAGACAGAAACGAGGCACTAAACTATAGACCTGTGTCACTTACGTGTATAGTGTGCAAAGTCATGGAGAAGATTATCAGGAGGAGAGTGGTGGAACACCTGGAACGGAACAAGATTATAAACGACAACCAGCATGGATTCATGGAAGGCAAATCTGTGTCACAAACCTACTGGAGTTTTATGACAAGGTAACAGAAGTAAGACACGAGAGAGAGGGGTGGGTTGACAGCATTTTCTTGGACTGCTAGAAGGCCTTCGACACAGTTCCTCATAAGAGATTAGTTCAGAAGTTAGAGGATCAGGCATGTATAACAGGAAGGGCACTGCAATGGATCAGAGAATACCTGACATTGAGGCAACAACGGGTCATGGTACGTGACGAGGTATCACTGTGGGCGCCTGTGACGAGCGGGGTCCCACAGGGGTCAGTCCTAGGACCAGTGCTATTCTTGGTATATGTGAATGACATGATGGAAGGGATAGACTCAGAAGTGTCCCTGTTCGCAGATGATGTGAAGTTAATGAGGAGAATAAAATGAGATGAGGATCAGGCAGGACTACAAAGAGACCTGGAGAGGCTGGACAACCTGGTCCAGCAACTGGCTTCTCGAATTTAACCCTGCCAAATGCAAAGTCATAAAGATCGGGGAAGGGCAAAGAAGACCGCATACAGAGTATAGGCTAGGTGGCCAAAGACTGCAAACCTCGCTCAAGGAGAAAGATCTTGGGGTGAGTATAACACCGAGTACGTCTCCGGAAGCACACATCAACCAGATAACTGCTGCAGCATATGGGCGCCTGGCAAACCTGAGAATAGCGTTCCGATACATTAGGAAGGAATCGTTCAAGACACTGTACACCTTGTACGTCAGTCCCATACTAGAGTATGCAGCGCCAGTTTGAAACCCACACCTGGTCAAGCACGTCAAGAAATTAGAGAAAGTGCAAAGGTTTGAAACAAGGTTAGTTCCAGAACTAAGGGAAATGTCCTACGAAGAAAGGTTAAGGGAAATCGGCCTGACGACACTGGAGGACAGGAGGGTTAGGGAAACATGATAGCGACATACAAAATACTGCGTGGAATATATATACATACATATATATATATATATATATATATATATATATATATATATATATATATATATATATATATATATATATATATATATATATATATATATATATATACATGTGTGTGTGTGTGTGGTGATGCTGGTGAGGCACCATCCTGTGTCTGTAAAAACTAGCTCTTGTGGTCACAGTGGTGGCCTATGCTAACCTTCCTATGGTGTATAAATATACCTTAATGGGTGACTCTTACTGTAGCCAGCTGGCCCAGTGGCTAACACGTCTCTCTTAGAGTTTTACGACTTTCCGGCCGCGGGTTCTAGCCCCACCCGTGGTATGGTTTCCTTGCAATCGTGTCATTACGATTTCGTCAGTCTTTCTAACGAAATCGTAATGATCAGACAAATAGTAACTGTTAGTTGGTGTTACTGCTGCTGTTGGAACATCGGTACAGCACTGGTAACAGCTGTAACAGCACTGATAACGTCAACACTAACACCGGTAACGTCAACACTAGCACCGGTAACGTCAACACTAGCACCGACAACGTCAACACTAGCACCGGTAAAGTCAACACTAGCACCGGTAACGTCAACACTAGCACCGGTAACGTCAACACTAGCACCGGTAACGTCAACACTAGCACCGGTAACGTCAACACTAGCACCGGTAACGTCAACACTAGCACCGTAACGTCAACACTAGCACCGGTAACGTCAACACTAACAACGGTAACGTCAACACTAGCACCGGTAACGTCAACACTAGCACAGGTAACGTCAACACTAGCACCGGTAACGTCAACACTAGCACCGGTAACGTCAACACTAGCACCGGTAATGTCAACACTAGCACCGGTAATGTCAACACTAGTACCGGTAATGTCAACACTAGCACCGGTAACGTCAACACTAGCACCGGTAACGTCAACACTAGCACCGGTAACGTCAACACTAGCACCGGTAACGTCAACACTAGCACCGGTAATGTCAACACTAGCACCGGTAATGTCAACACTAGCACCGGTAACGTCAACACTAGCACCGGTAACATCAACACTAGCACCGGTAACGTCAACACTAGCACCGGTAATGTCAACACTAGCACCGGTAATGTCAACACTAGTACCGGTAATGTCAACACTAGCACCGGTAACGTCAACACTAGCACCGGTAACGTCAACACTAGCACCGGTAACGTCAACACTAGCACCGGTAACGTCAACACTAGCACCGGTAATGTCAACACTAGCACCGGTAATGTCAACACTAGCACCGGTAACGTCAACACTAGCACCGGTAACGTCAACACTAGCACCGGTAACGTCAACACTAGCACCGGTAATGTCAACACTAGCACCGGTAATGTCAACACTAGCACCGGTAACGTCAACACTAGCACAGGTAATGTCAACACTAGCACCGGTAACGTCAACACTAGCACCGGTAATGTCAACACTAGCACCGGTAATGTCAACACTAGCACCGTAATGTCACACTAGCACGTAATCAACACTAGCACCGGTAATGTCAACACTAGCACCGGTAACGTCAACACTAGCACCGGTAATGTCAACACTAGCACCAGTAATGTCAACACTAGCACCGCTAATGTCAACACTAGCACCGGTAATGTCAACACTAGCACCGGTAATGTCAACACTAGCACCGGTAATGTCAACACTAGCACCGGTAACGTCAACACTAGCACCGGTAATGTCAACACTAGCACCGGTAAGTCAACACTAGCACCGGTAACGTCAACGGCAGCACCAGTTCACTAACAGCAGCAGCTGCACCAGTAACAACAGCACCCGTAACAGCAACAGTAACAGTACTAGTAACAGCACCAACAACAGTACCAGTAACAGCACCAACAGCAGCACCAGCAACAGCACCAACAACAGTACCAGTAACAGCACCAACAACAGTACCAGTAACAGCACCAACAACAGTACCAGTAACAGCACCAACAACAGTACCAGTAACAGCACCAACAACAGTACCAGTAACAGCACCAACAACAGTACCAGCAACAGCACCAACAACAGTACCAGTAACAACACCAACAACAGTACCAGTAACAGTACCAACAACAGTACCAGTAACAGTACCAACAAGAGTACCAGTAACAGCACCAACAACAGCACCAATAACAGCACCAACAACAGCACCAGTAACAGCACCAACAACAGTACCAGTAAAAGCACCAACAACAGTACCAGTAACAGCACCAACAACAGTACCAGTAACAGCACCAACAACAGTATCAGTAACAGCACCAACAACAGTACCAGTAACAGCACCAACAACAGTACCAGTAACAGCACCAACAACAGTACCAGTAACAGTACCAACAACAGTACCAGTAACAGCACCAACAACAGTACCAGTAACAGCACCAACAACAGTACCAGTAATAGCACCAACGAC
>WNWK01049114.1:0-13316 GCA_009830355.1 Cherax destructor | reverse complement strand
TTTTTCACAAGATGGCGGAGCATACCAGGAGAAGGAAAAACACTGCCATGAGGTTGTAAAAGGTGTTATCCCACAATTTTGTTCTACTGCCAGCCATAACCCGGCTTTAGGGGATACAGACTGAAGAATTATAGGGGATATGTCTAAATGGTTTCCTTTTTGTGAAGCTATTGTCTACTGTGTCTACGACCGTGTTGTAGAGTTTACCAGGATCGCGTATGGAGGTCACACCAGCTGTGGATGGGGTTTTTGGATGTCTGAGGTTTCTCGGGGGGAAACGTAATTGCCCTTTGAGGCGGGGGAACCCGACATCGGGGACGATTTTGGGAAGTATAGAATTCATGAAGCTTCCGGGGCGATGGCCCCGGGTCTATGCCGGTTTTCGGGAAGGGTTCTAAAAGTTTAAAATGACCTTGAGCCAAATTTTCCTTATTTGTTAGCGGGTTTCGGACACAGGTTTTATTGGGAGGTACGACGTGTCGCTTTGTGGCCCCCTGGGCATATGGAAAAGGAGGGCCGGAATAATCAACAGTCTTATGAAAAATGCCACAGAGAGGAAGTGAAAATTTTAAAAAGGATGCAGAGGACGGGGGCGTGGTGCCTTCGGCCAAGTGGAGCAAGAAGTGGAAATCTGAAGACCATGCCTATACCCTGCCCATGGACATGGAGGGGCCGGAGATGCTATATTAAGGAGACCCCGGGATCAATAGATATGGGATTGGGTATCAATGACCCATTGTTAAAAAATGACACGATATCTATTAATAATAATATCCCCAGTGAAACTAGAAAGGAAACCCCTTCTAGCATTATTTAAAAAAAAATTTTGTAATTAACATTTTGGGATACTGAGTAAAATCTCATTTTTAGATTTTTTTTATTTAAAATATATTATTAATATAAAAACAATAATTTAATAAAACATAATCTAAAAATCTGTGTAAAAACAATTTACACAAAAACACAGTACAAAATAAAAATCACAAGTAAAATCAAGTATTCGGGGTAGTGTCAAATGCTCCCTTTTAGTGTCCCAAAACCCCCCCCTTTCATGTTCTTCCCCCTTCCTCAGACACCCCTGTTTTTCTTTTGGCCGCAAAGGGTTCCCACACCCGTTCTCCCGTGATAAGCTCCCTCCTTTCCCCGACCCTCTGTGCCACATGGCAGCCCCCCTTTTCAAGAAAACACTCAAAAAGCCTTTGCAGGTTGAAAACCCCAAATCACGCCTCAACCTGTGTCGTCTAAAAATCCTCTGACTACACCACTAAATACCTTGAACTTTGTAACATTCAGTGTCACCAAAAACCAATTAAAAGCGCCATAACATAAGTGTCACACAAGAACCTAACATAAGTGTCACACAAGACACCTCAGGTACATAATTTCAGGTCGGGTCGCAGGTACAAATCCAGGTACATAGTGGCAACAGTCAGCTAGTGATTCTGGTGATTGCCGCTCCCCTTTTGACCCACACCAGCACCACACTGCATGAGCCCAAACTCACGCAGGTTGGGGGAAACCCCAGTAGGTGGGGGTTTTTCCCAGCCCCACTGCAACCCCATGCAGGTCTGACCCCAAACTCCAGTATAACAGGACGGGGGACTCTCCAGTGTTGAATAGGGGAGAGTCTCGTGCACTTCAGTCAAACCGGGCAGTCAAACATCAGGTCTGATGCTAAACCCCCTTGACTGCCGGCCGGTGGTATTACCTAACTCCCTTGTTGATAGGGGCCGTAAACCCCACCCAAAATGACCGACACAAAAAGATTCAGGTACTATTAAATATCCCAGTCTTTTCCCGGACCAATTTGACCCCGGACGGGCCCCAAAAACCCCCCAGCCTTTCGGTTTTTGCAAAAAAGCGTATCCGGGTTCGTTTCCCACATATATATCTGAAGGGGATTAACTGATAGGGTACTAACCAAACAATATATTTAAAGGTTTATTATAAAAGTAAAAATCTAGAAAGTAAACAAATATAAAGATTTTAAAGTTAAATTAAAGGTTAATTGGAGGGTAGCCCCTACCTGTCTCAAAAACAATAAGTCTTGGGGGGGCACATTTTTTAAAAGATAGAAGTACCATCGGTACAAATCATAATTTCAATAAATAAAAAAAAAATAAATGTGTGTATGAGTGTGCTCGAACTCTAAGCCGACTAAACCAGGTAGACAAAAACCTCTCATAAGCTAGCTGTACTAAAAAACTAACAACGAACAGCTTGATTGCCCAGAAAAATGACCACTTCGCAGAACAGCAAATAACAGGCAACAGCAACACAGGCAGGAACAAGGAGATAAAATCGCCCCTAACGGGGGACCATCGGACCCTCCAAAACAGTCATAAAACCCCTTTTCTGAAGCTGGTTCACAACAACCCAAAAATGGCGGTGCCAGATCCCTTTATCAAAATAGGCCCAAAAGCTGCAGCCTGAGTTATCAAAGGTAAAAATGACACACAACCCAGAATTTCATCATTCTCTGTGAACAGGTTACACAGATTAAATTGTTCGCCTCCCCCAACGTGCATATTCCAAAAAAGGGTAATGTCAGAAAAACAAGATGAGGGGTTGACTCGAGAAGGGCAACCAGGAGACGAGGAAGAGGCAACCACCCCGGCTCAGGGGTGTGTTCAGAGACTGACTCCTCCCAGAACAGCGCCCGGGAGCAACAGTAGTTTGCCCACACCAAGGCAGTTACTAAAACTCTCAAAACAAAAATATTAACCTACCTAATAAATAATAAGTTAAATAATAGTCTTTAAAAGTATAAAGCAAGATATTAACGATTAGCTATTATCGATATTTACAATATAAAAATTTTGAAATGGAAATATACATTTATACAGAGGCCCAAATTTGGGGGGGACCCAATTTTGAGGTTTTTAGGGTTTGCTGGACAGTTCTTTGGGTGCCTTGTCACCCCCGGATGAGGTGTGTAAGGGTAGGGAGATGGGTGGAGGGAAAAGGGGACCAGTGATGATGATGTTGGGGGAAATGTGATTGGGGTTGTGGGGGGGGCACCCCCTCTGGGAATTGTGAGTGTTGAGATTCATCGTTCTCAGAATGATGAATATGGGGGAAAATCTGAAACCTCACGGAAACGGCCCCTTGCTGAAGGGAGATGCATCCCGCCCAAAGGGGAAAAAAACAAGGTGGCGTGGCTAGGGGGGGAAAGGGGAAATAGGATATTACGATTCAGGCAAGTTTTTTGCTTTTTTAATAGTGCTTCTCCTAATAAACAGGGAAGGATATAATTCCCCTTTTTAAGGATTTTATTTATCAAATACTAATGTAACAGTACTTAGTAAAAAAAATTAATATTTAACACCCTTTCCCGTTAGTTTCACAATATAATGTATCCCCTTTTACCTCAATTTAGTTCAATATAGTTGGAACTAATAACACGTCTTCACTAATTTAAAAAACACGGTCGTTGGGTGGAGTAGAGACCAATATCTGAGTCTCGAAAGTGTAACACTGTTCCAGGGTGGGGCTAAAACCAATATCAGAGTCTGAAATGTGAAACGTAGAATTGCTCAGGGTGGAGCTGAGACTCATTCCTGGGGAAACAAGAAGAGTTAATGAGACGGGGTGGTGAATTCCCACAAGAAAAAGGGAAGTTTGTGCTCCATCAGAGAGAAAGCAAAGGGCCCCTTTGGGGTCACCCGGGGGCACCACCTTAGTTGTGCTGACGTGGCTTCGGCGAAACCCGACGTTTCAAACGACCGGATAGCTGTTGCAATTTCATCCTACCTATTTAAAACTAAAAATTAAAATTATACAGTGAGATATTTTTAGTTTAGCACTACTGAAAAAATCTCCCAAAATAAACTTTATGAAAAAGATATACATAAATAAAAAATTTATTGTGTACGCTTCCCGATACGCAACATAGGGGTAGGTAAACGGGCCCGGAATGTAAAAGCATATTGACAGGATGGTGATAAGGCCTGATAAAAAGATAACAGTGTTAAAGGGCGAGTTTGTTCGCCAATGTACAGACACAGAAACACAGAGGAAGCCCCCCCTGCAGCCTTTCCTTTTAATAAAGGCCCCAAAACTGAGGTCAAACAGAAATAGAGGGTTTTTTAAACGAATGAAAGTTATTTAGTTTTTATTCGACATAATTCCGGGGGGGTATGACTTAAAAAGGATATCGGTGTTTGCTGGGAGCTCGGAAAATTTTCAAGGGAGGGGTTGCTATTGGAAACAGGGATCCACCCCTTTTTTTATTGAAGGGAAGAGGGGGGGGGGGCGAATCTGGTCAAGGGTTTTGGGTAAATAAAGGTGTTTTTTGAGGAGATAAATGCCGGCAGTGGGAAAATGGTGAAGGACAACTTTGTCGGGGAACATTGGTTTTTTTATATGCAGGGCTGCCATCTAACTGTGGTGGGCGGGGTTAAATTGGGGATTCGCAGGAAGGATGTTGAGCCCCGGGGTGCCAGCTGTGTGTTGGAAATACTGGGGGATGTGTTGGAGCTGTGGTATGGTGGATGGGGTGGGTGGGGAGGGAGGGTTGAGAAACCTTGTGCAAAAAGGGTTCCCAGGCTGAAAATATATGTGACCAAGGCAGTAATGTTTACTGGCAGCATGGATGTTGGTATTTCTGATATGGGGGGTTAATTTGTTTTAAAGGGCGGGTGTTGTAAGAACATATCTGGCTACTAAAAAATGAATTTTAGGCTTTTTTGGTAAAGGGTGAATTTTGAATGGTGATTTTTTTGTGGAGGGAGGGGAAGAGGGGATATCACTGATTGGTATAAAAACACGAAACAGGGCATTGGGATTATTTTGGAGAGAGGCAAGGATTAGGTCAGTTAAGGTTTGGGTTCCCGTTATTTGGAAGATCAATTACGAATGATAATGAGGGGGGGCGGGGGAATCACCAGGCGGAAGTGATGGGGGGAAAAGGCATTTTGGGGAAGTACAGAATAAAAGGGTTTCGACTTGGATCAGGAGGGGGAGGACGTTCTTGGGGTAAAAACCATCTGTGACTGTTTTGAAAATTTAAAAAAGGCGGAATGATAGGCAATAATGTGAAAAGGTGCATGAAGAGTTAGGGATTATTTGAGGAGTTCTTAGATCGACTGAAAGTATTAGTTACTATTTGATAATGGTTTGAAGGGTATTTGTCGGGAAGGGGGGAAAAAAGGGGTCAAGGATGCATTTTTTAGGGGGAAAGGAACAGAATAGGGGAGGGGGATAGGCACCTATGGAGATGTGATAACTGAGGAGGAGGTTTGAGGCTTTAAGGGGATTGTGGTTTCCCAGTGTTTTTTACATTAGCATTAGAACTATGAGAGAATCCTTTTAGGAGGTGTTTTTGGATGAAACTGGGGGAAATGGGGAGATCAGCATATGGGGTAGGGTTTTTAGTCCCCAAAGGGAAGGATGTGGAAATTTTAAATTTAAAATCTTCTTTTTCGCTGATTATAAGATTTTCCCCATATTAGCAAAAGAAAAAAAGGGGTCTTGGGGAATAAGGCGGGTAAATGGGGATCCCAGGTAGATGAAGAACGAGTCATAGTAGGATCGGGGACGTTAGGGGAGGGGGGGGTTTTTGGATTGTTTGGGAAAGGTGCATATATAGTGGGGAAAAGGGGATGCTAGGGGGGGGTTGGAGGGCGGGGGTTTTAGTGGGGGGTTTTTGGGGGGTTAAAATTTTGAATGGGGGTGCATTCCGGTGAATGGTAGTTGGTGGGGAGGTAATAGGGGCCCGGGTTTGGGCCGGTTGCCCCTTGCCCAAAACCCTGTTTCTTTTGTGCAGGCCCCCCCTTTTTACAGGCTGGTTGGGGAGTCAGAGGGGGAAGAGGGGGGGTTGTAAAATGGGGATAATAGGTTTATGTGGATATACCACAATCCTTGTAGGAAGTGGGGAGGGGCTGGGAAATGTAGGTCAATAAAATTTTGGTGGGAAACAGGTTATGAAAATTGAGCTTTTCCAAATTTGTTGGAGGTGGGTGGGGTTGGAGGGGCCTTGGGGGGGGGTTTTGATGGCCGATACTTTGAAGATATGGGGGTGGTGTACTGTGCTAATAAGAAGGGCGGAACTGAATACAGAGGAGTTGTGGGGGCCGATGAAGGATGCATGGTTAAACCTGGGATTTCTGCAAAGGGTTTTGGTTTTAAAGGTAATGATATACAAAAAGTGGCCGGGGTGTCGTGTATCCGTTGGTGGGAAGGGCGTCCTTCTGCTGCAAAAAAGTTTGAGGTAATCTGGGGGGTTGGCAAGCAGGACAGGAGGTGGTGATCAGGCAAGGTGGCATGGGGTTTTGCGTTCAAAGCAAAAAGGGGATGTATGTGAAGCAGGGTATATAGGGGAGGCTGGGGGGGGTGGAGAAGGGTAGGGATGGAGAAAGAGGGGCAGGTGGTGGAGTGGTTGTGTGGGGAAGTTTTTGTGCTGTGACTGGGGCCATCTAAGGTAAGGGGGGAGTTTGGCAAAGGGGAGGGAGGGGGGGCGATCCCCTGTTTGGGGGAGGCAGTGTTCCCTGGGTTAGGGGGGTGTTTGGACCAGTTTTGGTAAGTTGCGCTTTTCTTCACAGGTAGATCCTGTATAGATTTTTGCATGGGGTACTAGCATCAAGGGTCATGCTGTTTAATATGGGGTTTATGGGAAGGGGACGGTGAGTGGTGTGGGGGAGAAAAGCATATCATGGCGGGGTTTAATTTCTTTGGTTTTTAGGGGTTCCATGATTTTGCTTTTGGGGCTGAGTCTTGTTTTTTGATTTAGGAGAGCATAATGTACCCGGTTGCTGATTATATGTGGCCCGGTCCAGGGGGTAAGGGGGGATATGAGGATCAGGGCGGGGCAGGTTTTTCAGAACGGCGTGGATAGTGTCTGGGACATGGCAGTGGCGAAATTTTTGGGGGGCGGTTTTTAATGGTAAGGGAATCCTCTGGTGATAGGGAATGAGTATGTGTTTGGGGGGTAGGGGTTGGCAAATGATGATTACAGTACAACTAAGGTTGACAGGGGGGGTGCATACTGTATATGAGGGGAGGTTATGTGTGGGATTGTGTAAAAAGGGGGGGGGTTATGTCAGGGGAAAGGCATCGAGGGCTTGTTCTTATCGAAATTTTGGGCCCTTTGCCTGTACTTTTTTTATACAATATATTTTTTAAAGGAGTGTTGAATATTTGAATTTTTATTGTCATGTTGTGTGTGTTTGTAGATATCAGCGGAAAAATATATTCAAGTCCTTCCTGGAAATTTTATGTCAAAGGGGGTTGGTTATGCTGTTATGATGTTATGAAATGGGGTTTTTTACATGCGATACGCCCCTTGAAATGGTTCTCATTATTAATTTCTGTACTAGGTGTTATTATTTGCTCCTCTGTATAGTAATGGTTGTTTGGAGCACTTTGTGCCTGATTAATTCAATATCTTGCTACTTTTTTGGGAGATATATTAACAATGAATGTCTTTCCCTATGATTTTTTCAATAGGATCTAGGGGATATTGGGATATACTGCATGTTATGAAACCTTTTTATTTTTTTGCAATGGTTTAATCACGATATAATGTTCAAGTGTCATTTTTTTTGTTATGGGGTTTTTTTGTTTTCTTTTGTGTATTTGGGGATAAAAATTTTTTGGCCGGGCCCAAATTTCTATATGTCTCTGTTTTGTATATACATATGTTTTTAAAAAAAAAAAACACCCATCAGTTCCCCCACCCCCACCGATACCTTTCCACAACACTACCACCTCTGTTTACAGTCTTTCTCCTATTATCACCATCATTTCCCTACCATACCACCATCCCCCACTAGCTCAACCATCAGCACCATAGCTCAACCATCACCCACTACTCAACCATAGCACCCACTAAAACTCCCCATCAGCACCACTAGCCAACCATCGCAAAGCTAAACCATCAGCACCACTAGTAAACCATCAGCCCCCTAAAATCAGCACCACTAGCTCAAATCAACCACTAGCTCAACTGAAATAGCTCAACCATCAGCACCAAGCTCAACCATGAAACTAGCTCAACCATCAGCACCACTAGCTCACCATCAGCACCACTAGCTAAACCATCAGCACCACTAGCTAAACCATAAACCCCCTAGCTCAACCATCAGCACCACTACTCAACCATCAGCACCACTAGCTCAACCATCAGCCCACTAGCTCAACCATCAGCACCACTAGCTAAACCATCAGCACCATGCTAAACCATCAGCACCACTACCAACCATCAGCACCACTGCTCAACCATCAGCACCACTAGTCAACCATCAACCAAAAAACCATCAGCACCATTAGCTCAACCATGACCACTAGCCCCAGCCATCAGCACCACTAGCTCAACCATCAGCACCACTAGCTCACCATCCACCACTACTCAACCATCAGCACCAGAATAAACCACCAGCACTACTCCACCACAACCCTCTCAATCATTACCACCAAATAAACTTTCGGCTCTAACCTCCACAGTGGTTTTTACACCACCACCACTGCCACGAATATCTACCACCAAAACCACCATTCCACCCCCCCCCCCACACCACACCCCCCTCCAGACTCTCGCGGGGGCAGGTTCGGCCAGTTGGAAAACCCAAAAAAAAACGCGTTTGAATCCGTTTTTTTATGCCTTTCGCCTCTTAAATGAATTGGGTTAGTTTTTTTTTCGTTTCTAGCGGAATTTCCAGCTCAAACACTCTTGGGTTTCCTGCCTTTTTTTCCTTGTGGCACTTTGCTGCGATATTCTTACTAGGCATTTATCTTTGTGGATAAAAGATTATTATTCTTGAGTGTGTTTTACTCACCTATTTGGGGTTGCAGGGGTCATTCTACTCCTGGCCCCTCCTCGTCACGGGGCACTGGTCATCTTTTCCCTGCTCCTGAGCTTTATCAAACCCGTCTTAAAATATGTGGTTCCTGCCCCACTAAAGACACTATCATACACACTATTGGTAATACTAAGAATTTGACATTTAACACCAGGAAACAGGGAAGAGGTCAATGTTGAGACAACTAAGTTCGGGTATATATTCCATTTTGCCCATGGATGTTTTTCTTTTACTCCTCTGAGAAGAAGGGAAAAAAAGCCATACTGGGTTCTTTTTAAGTAAAAAATGTGCAGTTGTCACTAAACGGAAGAATTAGAAAAAAATCTGGGCCCTTTTTTAGACTTCCCCCAACCAGTTTTATCAATATAATGATATATGAAAAATTAGAAAAATCCGAAAGATGATATAATTATCTTTGCCTCATAATTTTACTTTTTTACATTCCCTATATCATTGTATTGCTTTGTCCGGGATGGCCGTCTAAAGGATCCCCAAGAATGTAAAGGTAATTCATCACAACACAGTGTGAAAAGTCAAAACATTTAACTAGAAAACAAAATAAATACTAAATATGACCTTCATTTTTACACAACAGGGGGGTAAAATAGCCTAAAAAATAATTTTTTAATCAGCCTCGGGAAAAATCACCCGGTGTCGCCTCCGGGGTTGTTGCCTGGGAAGTCGCCTCCAAAGGGGGTTCCCGACGTAAAAGCAAAAAAACACACAAAAGTAAAATCAATATAAAAGTCAGTTGAGGTTCCTTCACCTGTAAAAAGTAAGATTGACCCCAGATTAAAAAAGGCTAATAGCAGGTAGGGTTAATTTGCATAACATCAAAAAAAAAAAAACAAAAATTTAAAAATTTTACTTTTTAAAATCAATTAAAGTATGATATTCAAAGCAACAAACGCTGATATTTTAGACAATAAACTGTAGGAAGTCGAAGAAATTAAATCTTTTACTAATGAAAACAACTTCAAAAATTTCCCTTTCCAAAGATATTTGAAAATTTTTAGGGGATTTTGGTTGCCGAAATTTAAAGGGGAGGTTTTCAAACTGGGTCTAGTTTGTAAATATTGCATATCTACCTTCAGTTACCAGGGATTAGCCATAAAGCATGTATATGAATGTAGTGACAATTTTTAAAAACCATAATTTTAATAAAGATTAGAATTTTTTTTTTGAATGATTTATTTTTTAAAAAGGAGTTGTACAAAAAACCATGATAATATTGAACCCTTTTTTGAAAATTTTTTCCCAAATAAAATAATTTCTTCCGAAGAGCCTCTTTTTTAAAACCCCGGCAAATTGCTACTTTTTGGCGAATATTTTTGCAAAATAAAAAAAAAAACATCAAAATTTTTGAAAAACAAGCTTATTTTTGAGTGGCGTTTGAGAAAAAAGAAAGTTTAAACGAATAAAATTGTTATTCCTGAAGGTGAATATGAAGGTTTTAAGAAAGTCTAAGAGAATATCCTGATCTAGAGCAAGAAGACCTGTCCACACAGGGAAAAGTTTCCATACCAGTTTTAAAAATCCGACCTTCCATTGTCAGATGTTGAAGAAACTCAGGGGAGGGGAAAAAGCAGGGGGGAATAGTTTTCAACACCCCGCAGTTCTCCCAACAACTCAATAATTAACTGATTCACTCTGTCAAAACCCGCTAACTTTTTTAGCATCAAGACTAAAAAAAAATAACTACAACAAAAGTTCAAATAACGGCTTAATGGACAAGACAGGTTGAACTCCTTCCTTACTTCAGCCAAGATGAAGAACTTGTATACTACAATAACGTCACTGGACTTCTTCGAATTGGACTTGAATATCGACCGGGAGATCGGCGGCTGCTTATAGACAGTTCCATTAGAAGCTTGAAATGTGTCTTATTGCACAATGGTAACCAATATGTATCTTTCCAGTTGCTCAATCAACAAAACTGTGATGACCAACATAGAAAAAATCGTAAAAAACAACTTTTTCATATACAGTAATTAGTGGGTATCTGAATTATCTAACTAGATTAATTTGTTATTATATAGAACGAAGTGTTAGTATGTATTACATGATTTGACTTTTCATGATCTAAAAATTATTTCAAAGCAATTTGAAAGTTAGTTCCACCTGATCAATATATTTTTCACAACTTTCATGTTTTTTAATGGGATGTTAAGTAAAAGGACAAAATGCAACTAATGTACTTTTTATTGTGGCAACGTTTCGCTCTCCAGAGTTTTTTCAAGCCGTTGCATTTGTATCCTTTACTTAACATATTGTCGGTAATTCTACCAATATTATTACATTTTAATGGGATACCAAATTTGATCAAAAACTAATGCCAATCAAGCAAAACCGATAACACATTCAGAATCAGCATCACAGACTTACTCTAAAACCGGTGAAATATTATTGACCAGAAAACGAGTGTTGACCAGTGATGATATATACAACACGGGGAACAGATGAACAAAATTAAATGAACGCTCTCACTGGACTCCATGTAGTTACTGTTTAACAGAGTAAAGAGCAAACTGATGAGAGTATAAAAAGTATTGGCAATGAGAGATTGGGTTTCAGGTTGGAGTGAGGGAGATGGACTAAGGAAATGTGTTCATATATTTGAGAGTGGGCTTGTCAGCGGATGGTTTCCCTGAAGTATAAAGTGAACCATAGAACTGACAAAAGGTAAAACGGTGGGTGGTGCAATGAAGCCTCTGTGAAGACTAAGAACTTTTTCCATTGAGGCAAAAAAGGGAAATGTCCTGAATATAATTGTATCAACACTTTTGTGAGTGAAGCATTGGTTTGAATGTTGCAGCGAGGAGGATGCTGGAGGTAGTAGAAACGTCGTGTTAAAGGACAACTTGCAGTGTGCATATTATGCAGAGAATTTGGAGTGTGGAGATGAAGTGTGGGAAATTACGAAAAGAATTCTCAGAGAAATGATAGTGGTTGTTGAGGTGGTTTTGATATTTAGGGAGGATGGAGAAAAATAGTATGGCATGCAAATAGTTACAATTTATTCGGTATATGTCGCACTCCCAATAGGCTGCCTCCCAACCAAAATCGGGTGCTAAGGGATTACGATCGATAAGGTACGTCGTTAAATCAGTACCTTGGTTCATTGTGAATACAGCAGCCCCCAAGCTGAAGAACGTGGTTGACTTGCGGTAAGCATTGGCAACTTGCCTACCTGCTGGTTGAGTATGGTGCCCTCTCTGGTTTTGCTTTGCCATCTGTCACCGTGGTGTAAACTTATTCTATCTGTACATATTGTACATAGTGTACATACCTGTACATAGTGAGTGAAGGCAAAATAACATTATAGTCTACTGCTGAGTTTGTTTACTCAATTCCCATTACGACCAGGTCTCACAGGCCATATTTATGCAGGGGGGAGGAAAGGCAGGGTGGGGACGTCCTAGGAAAGTCTGGAGGAGGGGGTAAAGAACGGTTTGGGTGCCAGGGAGTTGGACATCCAACACCCTTTTATGAGCGTGTTAGGTGCGAGTGAGGGGAGGAGGATTTTCATGACTTGACGTGCTGTTGGAGATGAGCAAGGTAACATTTTTGAATGGACTCAGGGAAACCGGTTAGCCAGACTTTAGTCCTTGAGGTGCAAGTACAATGACTCGTCCCAAATAATACAGTTGAAGTCCCCTTTAACTGTTTCTTGGAACAGGAGAGAAAAGTATATCGTTATCTACCCCCGGAAAATACTGAAGGACTGGTGCCAAACCTGCACATCGAATTACTCTGTATGTGCACAAGGAACTTAGCAGATGGTGCAAAATACTTCCACTAAGCAGGGGCATGACAGCACTAAAAGAGAACTCGGTGGATGTCGGAGGTCCCTGACTTTTCAATGCCCTCCTTCATGCATACTGAGAGTTACCATCAAACAAGTCTGAAAATCTTGATCACTCAGAACTGTATAGATGAAATGTACAAGTATTATACCTGAAACAATATTTCTGAGATCAGACAATTTGTTTCACTAAGTACAGCCTTGTTTTGTGATATATTTTCAACAAAGAAGATAACTTGGAAAAGATTCTATTTAATTCCACCAAATGATGGTAGATGTGTGCTATCTAAGTAATGTATTAAAATAGCTTCTTCGTTCACAAATGTGATCAACATTAACTTCTTCATGCCTTTGCAATCTTTTTTTCGGATCTGTAGCAAAAGATCCCTGGTACCCGAATAGGTCTGTCGATTCACTGCCGCAATAAACTGTGTTCGGCAAGGACAGGGAGCGCAAACAAAAGGGCAACACCAATGTAGATGGTCTTGGTCGAGGTGTGTGTCGTAGGAGTAGTTAGGGACACCAATAGGAAATCTCCTGTATGAAAAACTCTCACTGCTAGGGGGTTGTATTTGTCCTTCCCCAACAAATATGAAGCATTAAGTCTATATTCTCCACTATTGCAATCCCAGTGTGACTATTTGTACAAGTTGTTGGGAGAAGCAGGTCTGATTGCAGAACCCCTTAGATTATCCCAAATCCTGGCTCCATCA
>WNWK01049113.1:0-13316 GCA_009830355.1 Cherax destructor | reverse complement strand
ATGCTCAACCATTAAATACTAAATTGTTCATAACAGGTAGATGAATATTTTGATCGTGATAATTTTGGAAGTAAAAATTTCCCCATTTTTTACACAAAAGGGAAAAACTTCCCCCTAAACATTAACGTTCACTTTCCACACATAAACACTTGACGTTCATTTTCCACACATAAACATTGACGTTCTTTCTAACAAAACACTTAACGTTCATTCTCCACACATAAACACTTAACGTTCATTCTCCAAAATAAACACTTAACGTTCATTCTCCACACATAAACACTTGACGTTCACTCTCCAAAATAAACTTTTGCCATTCTCCACACAAAAACCCCAAACGTTCCTCCCCAAAATAAACATTAACGTTCATTCTCCACAAAAACCTTTAAAGTTATTCTCCACAAAAACAAACGTTCATTCTCCAAAATAAACACTTAACGTTCATTCCCCACACATAAACACTTAACGTTCACCCCACACATAAACACTTAACGTTCATTCTCCACACATAAACATTTAAACGTTCATTTTCCCACACATAAACACTTGACGTTCATTCTCCACCAAAACATACGTTCCTCTCCACAAAAACACTTAACGTTCATTCTCCACAAAAACACTTGACGTTCATTCCCCACACATAAACCTTAACGTTCCTCTCCACAAAACACTTAACGTTCACTTCCACACATAAACCGACGTTCCTCTCCCCCCAAAACCGCGTTCATTCTCCACCAAACATTAACGTTCCTCCCCACACATAAACCTTAACGTTCATTCTCCACACATAAACACTTAACGTTCATTCTCCACATAAACCCTTTCCCTCCCCACAAAAACACTTAACGTTCACTTCCCAAAAAATCAACTTCATTCTCCACACATAAACATTTAAACGTTCATTCTCCAAAATAAACCTTAACGTTCATTCTCCAAAATAAAACTTGACGTTCATTCCCCACACATAAACACTTAACGTTCATTCTCCACACATAAACACTTAACGTTCATTCTCCAAAATAAACACTTGACGTTCATTCCCACACAAAACACTTGCGTTCACTCTCCACACATAAACATTAACGTTCCTCTCCACACATAAACACTTGACGTTCCTTCCACAAAACACTTAACGTTCCTCTCCAAAATAAACATTAACGTTCTTTTCCCCCACACATAAACACTTAACGTTCACTCTCCAAAATAAACATTAACGTTCATTCTCCAAAATAAACACTTAACGTTCACTCTCCCCCATAAACACTTGACATTCCTCTCCACACAAAAACCTTAACGTTCATTCCCCACACAAAACACTTGACGTTCATTCTCCACCAAAACCCTTGACGTTCCTCCCCATCCTCTGGAATTATGAACAACTTTATTTAAAGGGTTTTGGGTAGGTCACTGAGTGTTGTAGGTCACTGAGTGTTGTAGGTCACTAGTGTTGTAGGTCACTAGTGTTGTAGGTCACTGAGTGTTGTAGGTCACTGAGTGTTGTAGGTCCTGGTGTTGTGGGTCACTGAGTGTTGTGGTCACTGAGTGTTGTAGGTCACTGAGTGTTGTAGGTCACTGAGTGTTGTAGGTCACTGAGTGTTGTAGGTCACTGGTGTTGTAGGCCACTGAGTGTTGTAGGTCACTGGTGTTGTAGGTCACTGAGTTTTGGGTCACTGAGTGTTGTGGTCAAGTGTTGTAGGTCACTGGGTGTTGTAGGTCCTGGGTGTTGTAGGTCACTGAGTGTTGTAGGTCACTGGTGTTGTAGGTCACTAGGTTGTAGGTCACTGAGTGTTGTGGCCACTGAGTGTTGGGTTACTGAGGTGTTGTAGGTCACTGGGTTGGGGTCACGGTGTTGTGGGCCCACTGAGTGTTGTAGGTCACTGAGTGTTGTAGGTCACTGAGTGTTGTAGGTCATGAGAGTGTTGTGGCCACTGAGTGTTGTAGGTTGAGAGTGTTGTGGCCACTGAGTGTTGTAGGTCCTGAGAGTGTTGTAGGCCACTGAGTGTTGTGGTCACTGAGGTGTTGTAGGCCACTGGGGTGTTGTAGGTCACTGGGGTGTTGTAGGCCACTGAGTGTTGTGGTCACTGAGAGTGTTGTGGCCACTAGTGTTGTAGGTCACTGAAGTGTTGTAGGCCACTGAGTGTTGTAGGTCCTAGAGTGTTGTAGGCCACTGGAGTGTTGTAGGTCATCCCAGCAGTTACAGGATGCTGGGAAGGGGGTTAAATATTTCTAGAACCTGGTCTTCATTCACACAAGCGTTCTAAATTTGAATCCATTGGGATGAGGTGCTCAAGCTAGAAGGAAAGAAACCCGAAAAGTTGGGGGAAGACAAAAAAAAAAGAATCAGACAACTTTTAAAAAGGTTCCCCCAAATACGTAATCAAGAAAGTACGTGATCCCATGTGTCTCCCCATTAACTTGTTGATATTGTATCCCATTAAAAAACTGGGAACACTTTGTTTACATGCACAAGACGGGGGTAAGCAAACAATACTTCTGTAACTCTTTAAATTTGGAAATTGAGGACAACGCTGTGTAAACCCCCTGGAGGAAGTGTCTGCCACACTGTAGATGGAATTCCATCAAGTTTATAGTGAATGATGCTCTCCATAAATATATGTAAAAGAATAAACAGTGAGGGAAATGCAGCACAGAATGGCATGTTTTGGGAAAGAACAAACTCTGCTTTTGTTAATGGAGTTATACCCCGAGATTCTGAAGGCGGGGGTGATTCTTCAAGTTTTTTTATACCTGAATGGTTAGGGGTGTTGGGTATAGTTGTAGTTGATGAACCTCCCCTTCCCCCCACCTCACACTACCCTCCACCTTCTTCCCTACACCATCCCTTCCCCCCATCTCACACTATCCTCCCCTCCCTTCCCCCCCCCTCACACTACCCTCCACCTTCACTTCCCCCCACCTCACACCACCCTCCACCTTCACTTCCCTCCATCTCCCCCCCTCCACCTTCACCTCCCTCCACCTTCACTACCCTCCACCTTCCTTTCCTCCACCTTCACTTCCCTCCATCTCACACTATCCTCCACCTCACACTATCCTCCACCCTCACTTCCCCCCACCATACTTCCCCCCACGTCACATACCCTCCACCTTTACTTCCCCCCACCTCACCACCCTCCACCTTTCCCTTTCCCCCCACGTCACACTACCATCCCCCTTTTCCCCCCCCCCCACACTATCCTCCACCTCATTTCCCTCCACCTTCACTTCCCTCCACCCTCCCTCCACCTTCACCTCCCTCCACCTTCCCCCCTCCACCTTCACTTCCCCCCACCTTCCTACCTTCCACCTTCACTTCCCTCCACCTTCACTTCCCCCCACCTTCACCCCCTCCACCTTCACTTCCCCCCACCTTCACTTCCCTCCACCTTCCTACCTTCCACCTTCACTTCCTCCACCTTCACTACCCTCCATTCCCACCCTCCACCTTCACTTCCCCCCACCTTCACTTCCTCCACCTTCACTTCCCTCCACCTTCACTTCCCTCCACCTTCCCCCCCTCCCCCTTTACCTCCCTCCACCTTCCTTCCCCCCACCTTCACTTCCCCCTTACTACCCCCCCACCTTCACTTCCCCCCACCTTCACCCCCCCCACCTTTACTCCCCCCCACCCACCCTCCACCTTCACTTCCCTCCACCTTCACCTCCCCCCACCTTCACTTCCCCCCCACCTTCCTTCCCCCCACCCTTTCCCCCCTCCACCTTCACCCCTCCACCTTCACTTCCCTCCACCCACTTCCCCCTTCACTACCCCCCACCTTCCCCTTCCCCCCACCTTCCCCCTCCCCCTTTACTTCCCTCCACCTTCACTACCCCCCACCTTCACCCTCCACCTTCACTTTCCCCCACCTTCCTACCCCCCACCTTCCCTTCCTCCACCTTCACTTCCCCCCCCTTCCTTCCCCTCCCCCTTTCCCCTCCCCCTTCCTTCCCTTACCCCACTTCCCTCCACCTTCATTCCCCCCCACCTTCACCTCCCCCCACCTTCCCCCCCTCCCCCCTTTCCCTTCCCCCCCACCTTCCCTTCCCCCCACCTTCACTTCCCCCCACCTTCACTTCCCCCCCCTTCACTTCCCCCCCACCTTCACTTCCCCCCACCTTCACTTCCCTCCACCTTCACTTCCCTCCACCTTCACTTCCCTCCACCTTCACTTCCCCCCACCTTCACTTCCCCCCACCTTCACTTCCCTCCACCTTCCCCCCCTCCCCCTTTACTTCCCCCCACCTTCACTTCCCCCCACCTTCACTACCCTCCACCTTCACTTCCCTCCACCTTCACTTCCCCCCACCTTCACTACCCTCCACCTTCACTTCCCCCCACCTTCACTTCCCTCCCCCTTTACTTCCCTTACCTTCACTTCCCCCCACCTTCACTTCCTCCCCCTTTACTTCCCCCCACCTTCCCTTTCCCCCCCACCTTCACTTCCCTCCACCTTCACCCTCCCTTCCTACCCTCCACCTTCACTTCCTCCCCCTTCACTTCCCTCCACCTTCACTTCCTCTACCTTCCCTTCCCCCATTCACCCCCCCCACCTTCACTTCCCCCCACCTTCCCCCTCTCCTTCCCTTCCCCCCACCCACTTCCCCCCACCCACTTCCCCCCCTTCACTTCCCCCCACCTTCCCCTCCACCTTCACCCTCCACCTTCACTTCCCTCCACCTTCACTACCCTCCACCTTTCCCTTTCCCCCCACCTTCCCTTCCCCCCCACCTTCACTTCCCTCCACTACCTCCCTCCACCTTCACTACCCTCCACCTTACTTCCCTCCACCTTCACTTCCCCCCACCTTCACTACCCTCCACCTTCACTTCCCTCCACCTTCACTCCCTCCACCTTCACTTCCCTCCACCTTCCTTCCCTCCCCCTTTACTTCCCTCCACCTTCACTTCCCCCCACCTTCCTTCCCCCCACCTTTCCCTTTACCTTACAAACTTACAAACTTTTTGGAGCACAGGCTCCAGCCACCGTGTCCATCTATATTACCTGGCATCTTTTGTTTATGTTTTCACCTTTGTGATTCTTTTGTAATATTTTGTGATGTCAATAACCCTTTCCCAAATTTGATGTTGTGTCCCGTGATGTGACTTTTAATACTGCTGTGTGGGGCCCTCCTTTGATTGAAAAAACTTGGTGTAAAAATGTGGAATTTTGTATTTTTGGACTCAAAACATTTGTAAAAATGCAGGATTGGTGTAAATATCTACGGTAGTTTCTGTAAATAAATGATATAATACTGTAAGATAGTATCATTATGGGAGTTATTACAATGATCTATTATAATATCGAAAATGGGAATACACATAATAAGATAAACAACATTTAATCAGTTCAACAGACAAGTGAAGTACGCAGCAGCAGCAGCAACACACACAAAAGCAAGAAGCATTCTTGAGCTTCCCCAGCGGGGTTCGACCCAAAGCTGGGGTGTTCAAAAGGTCCTGTATGCTTGCGGGTTTTTGCACCCCCATCGTCTGTTGCTATGCAGCTGCCTCACTCTTCGACCCCAGTGTGGACGGGGTTCGGCGTGGTACCTGCTTCCCCCTCCAGCCCCATGGGGGGGGGAAAATGGGGCTAGGCCTTGGACAGTTTTCCCCAGACGATGAGGGGGTACTTTCCTCCTCCCATCGACATTGGTCTGAGACACTCCCACGACGGGGGCCCCGGGCCGGGCATTATACCGGCAATCAAACAACTAACTTTTAATAGCCCCTGCGGGAACACTTAAGATTTTCACCTGTAACCTTCAGCAATTGTTTCAAAGTGACTTCACCCTATGAGATGGGTCTCAAGACCCTCCCCCCCCAGCCAGTTCAATGGCTGAGCCTTCTCTGTCTGGCTCCTTCCCAATCCCCGAAAAAAAGGAAAAAGAAACCCTTGTTCCTCACTACTCTTCCCCACATTGAACTCAAGTGGGCGCTTTGGTGGACCCATCTACTGGTTTCCACTAACTTCAAATGTTGCAAGTTTGACATCACCAATATCTAATATTAAAGGTTGTGGTGTCATTAACATTCGAGACCTGTTCATGACATGAATTGCTTCAGATTTGTACCATTAAGAAAAAAAAGAAAGATGCAAGTAAAAAGTCCCCCCTCTTCAGACAAAGATGAAGTTACTGAAATCAAAGGGGTTTTACACTTTATCAAAGTGAAAAGAAATATTTGAAAAAAGACTTAAAATATTGAGATAAAATTAATGATTGACATTCCAAATATTTTTCCCAGATACCCAAAACTCTGCCAACATCCCAAAACAGAAAATTGACTCTGAAGGCCCGATGGCATGTCTTTCACTCTGCCTCGCACAGACTCGTGGAACTTTTATTCATCAATAAATTGTCTAAGGGCATCCTAAATCATTAACATCCACAAATAAAGCCTGATTCACAAAAATGGCGCAAAGCAATTAAAAAAACTGTATAAATAAAGCATTGATGTCCCGCATAGAAATCTTTGAATATGTTTTAAGAATCATGATTGATCAAAATAAACCAGGAATCACAACAACTATACAACCCAGGGCAAAGGGGTTTAGAGCGGGTCATCCTGCCTCTCAAAACGCTTCTTGAATACAATGGAAGACAAAATGAAGATATAGTATATACAGACTTTAAAAAAGTTTTTGACAACATGAACTATTTTGTAAAGGTACATAAAACGCGCGAAAAAAAAAGTAAAAAACGAAAAAAATAATAGTGGAAAAACAAAACCAGAAGACACCACAGAGCCGGGAGACTCATACTTTCTTTTATATATGATATAAAAGAACCCCCAGCATAGTACTATCATCAGTAGCAGAAAAATAAAATCTGTTTGAGAGTATATAATGATGACACGTTAATTTCAAATTTCAGGTTAGCTATTCCTTCCCGTGAACCTCAGAACACAATATTAAGCGAGAAAATATTTAGCTATAGAAAACTGATAATTAAAAACATGAACATAATATAAAATAAACAAACCAATCAACAGAATGGAAGAGGAATAAGGGGGACCTAAGAGGACACTGCAAGATCTATATTGAAGGATCAGAGCAGTATTGTTACCCACAGGCAAGGCAACTGATACACCGGATAACTAAAACCCTCAATACAAAGATGCCAAGGCAATAATGAATGCTCTGTTATTGTTTCTTTAAAATTTGCTCACACTAACAGCCTTTTTAAGACAAGCGATATTAAGCATCTAGAAAATGCACAGAAAACCCTTCACTGCTCGTTTAAATCCAAGGCATCTAAATAATTGGGAATCCCGCCCCCTTGAACTGTACTCCCGGAACAAAGGCGAGAAATGCCTCTAATAAAAAGAAAAGGTGCCATGAATCCCAAAGATAATTCAGTAAGTAAAAAAGATCAAGACTTTTCACAGCCATCTCTTTACATATAGGGGAAATTACCAACAGATCTCTAGTCGTCTTCAAGAAAACTCGATAAATACTTCCAATAGTGCGAGTGCCTACCCAAGACTAGATACAGCTACACCAACAGTCCGGTTGATCGGGTAGTCTATCACAAGTCTGTCTGTGATAGAATATGCTGTTTTTATTTGCACCAACCCTACCTGCCCACTTGGGATAAACGGGCTTCTCTGCGGGACCCCTTACTATGCTGTGATGGGGGGTTAGCTGGAAACACACAGGGTCCACCACGGTGGACAGGGGCGAGACTGCTGTCCTCTACGGCTAAAAAGAAAGCTTCCAACCTGTATTACTTAACTGTAATGCACTTATTGGTAGTATAGTTGTATTCCCATTTTGTCTTCAATGAAGTAGGAAAAATCAAAGCTTTTCCTAGTTCACCCCATTTTAGAAGAAGGGATGCGATGTTACCACGTTGCTAGACCGTACCCCCCCTTGAAGGAGACCGGGTTGTATACCATACCTGGAGAAGATAGCTGGAACAAAAGAGAGAGAAAGCGAGACGGGGTCCATCTTCCTTGGGCAAAACAGTTTTACACCTCTTAGGCCCCTTTTTTGTTTAGAGAACCTCTGAAAGTGGGCTGCTTAACTGGAAGTGTACTTACCGGATTTTTGATGTTAGGTAAAAAAAAAGATAAATAATATGACATTTTATTGTGTCGACGTTGCCCAAAATGTCACATTAGTTGCATCTGTGTCTATTTACCTTTTTTTATTGGGAATTCTACCATTATTGGAAAAGTTTCATGTAGATAAATGGTTCAGAGAACCACGTTCATAAATTAGACAATGTACAACACTTGGGTATTTTATTGAGGAAACATTTCGCCAGACAGTGGCCATCACCGCAAAGAAAAAGGGAAAATCAGGAGTTTGAGGTAATCAGTCCATCAATCAAGACTGACGGACTGATTACATCGACTCCAGGCTGAAGGACTGATTATATCAAACTCCTTCTGGTCTTCACCATTCTTCTTTGTATTGGGCTGATGAAGCCCCTTTTGGGAAACGTTTTCCTCAATAAAATACCCAAGTGTCCACATGTCAAATTTATCAACTGTTTCGTGTTGCCGTTCTCACAGTAATAAAATAGGTTATGGCAATTCCTCCCCCAATAATTTCTACTGTCTTATAAAATGGCAACTTCTTAGCAAAGGTATATATATATTCTTGACCCCCAAAAGCATCTAGGGAATTTTCCCACATACGTTACATCACTTTTCTTGGTTAGGTTGTACTCTATCCATAAAAAATTACCAAATATAACATACCACAACGAAAACAAATATAAGATAAAAGCGATTAACAAATATAAAATAAGATAAAGACGATAAAAAATATAAATATAATATAAAGGCGGTTTATGTTCTGCCACGCGAACATAAACCTGCGCCAGTGAACGTGGCAGAAAACATGTCAGATTCTCACTATTTACGCTGCCTTCATCAGTCACCCCTCTGACTGTCTTTACAACAGTGATGACTGAAGAAGCCAATTTTGGCGAAACGTTTCCCCTGATAAATGTCCTGAACTGTACATATATTTTCTTTACAACAGTGAAATGATGACTGATCAAAAGGACGGATTCATGTTTCCCTTCTTTCCATTATTATATTTTTTTCCCTTTATGGTAAAAAGATCTGATATAGAATGCCATAATGAAGTTGAAATTTGGGTGTTCACCCATTTTTGACCGGGGTATAACCTGGGGGTATGACCCGGGTTGACCCTTTTATAACCCGACGTATGACCAAAATAAAGTTACCCCAAACAAAAAAAGATGTCAAAATAAAAAAACTCAAAAAAAATTACTCAAAATAAAGAAAGTTGATGCCCAGAGGTGGGGCACAAAAACAAAAGCCATGAGCTAACAATAGGGAGGTGGAGGACACCAGCTGACACACACAACTAGACCCCCAGAAAACATTTTGGAAAAATGAACAATACCACATGGAGAAGCGATAAAAAAACAAGATCACGCCAACAACTGAAGAACAGCGGAAACCCGGAGAAGGGGGAGGATAACATGATAACTAATTATCCTATCTGAGAGTAGCAGGATAACTAAGTTATCCCATCTGAAAAACGGATAACTAATTTTGAGAATAGCAAGATAACTAATTATTTTAGGGGAAATAACTCAGTTATTCTAGGGGTAGCAAGATAACTAAGATATTGTGGGAGTAGCAAGATAACTAAGATACTGTGGGAGTAGCAAGATAACTAAGTACTGTGGGGGTAGCAAGATAACTAAATACTGTGGGAGAGCAAAATAACAAGATACTGTGGGAGTAGCAAGATCTGATACTGTGGAAGTTAAAATAACTAAAATCTGTGGGATGCAAGATAACTAAGATACTGTGGGGAGCGATAACTAAGATCTGTGGGAGTAGCAAGATAACTAAGATACTGTGGGAGAAAAGATAACTAAGATCTGTGGAGTAGGATAACTAAGATACTTTGGGGGAAAGATAACTAAGTCTGTGGGGGTGCAAGATAACTAAGATATTGTGGGAGTGAAAATAACGATACTGTGGGATGCAAGAAAATAAGATACTGTGGGGGTAAAGATAACTAAGATATTGTGAGGGAATAACTTTATCCCTTCTGAGAGTAAAAAAATAACTTGTTATCCTATATGATAACAAGCTTACTGAGTTATTACCCGAGTAGAAAGATCACTAAGTTATCATTATCACCATAATTATAATTATCATTATCACCAATATTATTATTTTTTTTATTTTACCATCAAAGGGGCCCAAACCGGGACTAATTTGTGGCAGTGTTACCAAAACCAAAGTGCCACCACATCATCCACATACAGGTGCCATCAACCATACAGTGCCCCGCCACACAGTGCCACCAACCACAGTGCCACCAACCATACAGTGCCACCAACCCACAGTGCCATCAACTACACAGTGCCACCAACCATACAGTGCCACCAACCAGTGCCATCAACTATACAGTGCCACCAACCTACAGGGCCCCCATCCCCACAGTGATCAACTATACAGTGCCACCAACCACACAGTGCTATCAACCACAGTGCCATCAACCACACAGTGCCACCAACCACACAGTGCCATCAACCACAGTGCCACCAAACATACATGCCACCAACCACACAGTGCCACCAACCACACAGTGCCACCAACCACACAGTGCCATCAGCCACAGTGCCACCAGCCACACAGTGCCACCAACCACACAGTGCCACCAACCACACAGTACCAGCCACACAGTGCCATCAATCACACAGTGCCACCAGCCACATAGTGCCCCCAACCACACAGTGCCACAAAAATGCCACAGCCAAATATAACTCTTAATGTAAAGACAGTAGCAGTAAAGCAGCAGTAATGCGCAGAGTGAATAACAGTCATTCAACCAATCCTACTTTATTTCTTATTGCTTTATTACCCGCTATTACTTTTTTTTGGGTTTATTCAATATTTTATTTCCCAATAATACTTTATTACTGCGTTTATTACAATATTAAGCTATTTATTACTGCGTTTATTACAATCTTTTTTCCCCAGCTATTACTTTATTACTGGTTTATTCAATACTTTATTACGCAGCTATTTTTTATTACTGCGTTTATTACAATTTTATTACCCAGCTATTACTTTTTTCCACAACATTTTTTTTACTACTCTTAATACTTTATTACAATTAATTTGTTATATTTTATTGTTCTTTTATTTTAATATTGTTATTGATATAAAGTTTATTCAAAGTGATAAGATATATGTTTTTATTAAATCTTAAACACTAAACGGTTAAAACATTAAGATCGCCGCGCAAAATTTAAATTTAAATGTTATAGTTAATTCCACCGAGTTTATTTGTGTTGTTTTGAGCAGACCCTTCACACACTGAACCCGCCACACAACGGGCAACACAAAAAGGTCCCCCTGCACAGACACCAGAAACCCTGAAGGTTCCTGCACCCCGACACCAGCAAAACAAAAGGCAAATATGGTTTTCCCTGCCCCCGACACCAGCAACACACAAGCAACACTTTTCTTCCTGCAACTGACCAAAAACAACACACAACAGGCATCATAGTGGTTTTCCCCTGACACGCCCCAAAAGCAACAAAACAGGCAACACTAGTAAGGCCCCCTCACTGAACCAAAACACACAAGCAAATAGTAAGGTCTCCCGACACTGACACCAAAACACACAAGCAACACAGTAATCTTCCTGCAACTGAACAAAACAAAACAGGCCATGTGGTTTCCCCCTCAACGCACAGAAACAAAAGGAAACTAGTAAGGTCCCCCTGCACTGAACCAGCAAAAAAAGGAAACTAGTAAGGTCTCCTGCCCCTGACACCAGCAACACAAAGGAACACTATAAGGTCTCCTGCACACTGGCACCAGCAACACACAAAGGAACACAGAAGGTCTCCCACACTGACACCAGCAACACACAACAGGCAACAAAAAGGTCTCCTGCACACTGACACCAACACACAACAGGAAACACTAGTAAGGTCTTCCTGCAACTGACACCAGCAAAAAAGGAAAATGTAAGGTCTCCTGAAAATGACACCAGCAACAAAAAAAACACTAGTAAGGCCCCGACACAACCAGTAAAAAAAACAACACTAGAAAGGGTCTTCCCACACTGGCCAAGCAACACATGGGTCCCCCTGCCCCTAGCCACAACACTAAAAACAACATAGTAATATCTTCCTACACAACCCCAGAAACACAAGAAAATAAAGGCCCCCTCATGAACCAGAACACTGTAAGGGTCTCCCTGCACACTGACACCAAAAAAAAGGCAACACTAGAAAGGTCTTCCTGCCCCTGACACCACAAACACAACAAACACTAAAGGTCTTCCTGCACACTGACACCAGCAACACAAAACAGGCAACACTAGAAAGGCCCTGCACACTGACACCAGCAACACTAGTAAGGTCCCCCGCACACTGACACCAGCAACACACAACAGGCAACACTAGTAAGGTCTTCCTGCACATGACACCAGCAACACACAACAGGCAACACTAGAAAGGTTTTCCCCACACTGCCCGAACACACAACAGGCAACACTAGTAAGGTCTTCCTGCCCCTGACACCAAAACACAAAAACAGGCAACACTAGTAAGGCCCCCTGCACACTGACACCAGCAAACACAACAGGCAACACTAGTAAGGTCCCCCTGCACACTGACACCACAACACACAACAGGCAACACTAGTAAGGTCTTCCTGCAACTGACACCAAACAAAAACGGGGCAACACCTGGTCGATGAATAAACATGAAAAACATCGGGGTTGGTTTAAAAAACGTTTCGCCCCCAGACTCTTCTAAATCTTATACAGATAGAAAACGCGACTGGCAGATGCAAATCACTGCAGTGATGTTGCATCAATTAATGATGCTGATCATTGTCGATGTTGCATCATGGAAAAGTTTTGATCACTGTCGGCGGTACTGTAAAGATTTTATCATTGGGGGCATACTAAAATGACGGCATCACTGTCAAATGTTGCATCATGTAATTATGTTGCACAATGTCAAATGTTGCCGATTAATGATGTTGACATTAATGATGGCATCACTTCAATATTTTATCACTGCAATATATGTCATTCAAGATGTTCATATTTAATGATTTAAGGGTGTCATTTTTAAAACATGTTGCATCACGTCAATGATGATGCATCATGTCAATGATGTTTGCATCACGTCAATGATTTTACCCTGTAATGACGCGATCCTGTAATGTTTTGGCATCATTAAGGTTGACACGTAATGATGGATCCTTATGCCGCACACGTCAATGACGTTGCACACTGTCAATGACGCGATCACTGTCAATGCGCACATCACTTTCAATGATGATGGGGTCCT
>WNWK01049112.1:0-13316 GCA_009830355.1 Cherax destructor | reverse complement strand
CTCGGGAACACTGAGACCATCCACTACACAGGAACACTGAAATCATCCACTCCCAAAGGAACACTGAGACCATCTACTACTCGGGAGCCTGAAACCATTCACTACTTAGGAACAATGAGACCATCTACTACTCGGGAGCACAGAAACCATCCATACCAGGAACACTGAGCCCATCCACCACTTAGGAACATTGAGACCATCCACTACTTAGGAACACTGAAACCACCATCCCGGAACACTAAGTCCATCCACTACTCGGAACACTAAGACCATCCACTACTCGGGAACATTGACACCATCCACTACTCAGAACACTGAGACCATCCACTACTCAAGAACATTGAGACCATTCACTACCCCCCATATCCAAAAATTTAACACCACTCAGAACACTAAACCATCCACTACTCGGGGCATTGAGAACACCCATACCAGAACACTGATACCATCCACTACCAGGAACATTGGAACATCCAACTGGGAACATTAAGTTTTTAAAATTTTTTATTGGGTCATTCTTGGTAAGGGGAATGAAATGATAAGGTTTCAGAGGCTTTTTTTTTATTTGTATATCCGGGGAAAAGGCAGGTGAACCCCGGCCCCCAAGGGGGCCAGGGGGGAGGGAAAGAGAGCCAGGTGTTGACCTAGGATGCCTGGTGGGAAGTGAGGAGAGGCAGGCGTGGGTAAGCGGGCATGCCCACCAGGCTTGCCCTCTGGTAGAAACTATGGGAACTGGGCAGTAGGCTTACATCTACATTTCCTTGACTGGCAAACAGCATAGGCTGTCACATTCGCTCGGCCACCACCACCATTTTCGTCCTCGACCATGACTGGTTATAAAAAAAACCCCTTTTTCTAGAAGGAACAGGGCACAAAAACCCGAATAAACATATATATACATATGTGGGCATTAAAAAAAATTCCACAGAGAGGGGAAAAAAAAAGGTGGTGTGTTTTGGGGGCAAGGCAGGACTTGGGGGCATCACTGCACGCCTTCCTACTGGGCGATACGAAAAGGAGAAACCTGGGGGATGTAAAACAGGGTACTTCCCAGGAAAAAGCAGTTTATAGATGTTTCAGGCACTATCCTGGGGCCCAACCTTTTCCTTGATGGGGCCCTCAGTATGACAACGGGCGGGCTTTCGGCAAGGTCGAGGACACCTGATTACTGCCCGCGCCTTCACTGCAGGGGGTGGGAAAAATCTGGGAGACATCCTCATCTGGGGTCGTAAATACCCACTGGGTATGAGTTGGGGATCTTTTTGGGAGGGTGCTCCCGAACGTGACAGGAGGGCGTCCCCCAAAAAGGGGTAACGCCAGTGCCCCTGACAGGGAGTTTACAAGAGGGGGTCTAAGCATCCTCCCGATGGTTTTCCCACATATAACGCACTCAGACAGTCAGGAAGGACGTGGGAAAGGGTCTCGACGGAGGAATTGTAGCAGGTTGATTCGCGGGCTTATACGAGTGGTAAACAAAAGAGCTTTCTGTACAAGGGTTAGACGCTCAAACTGATGCCTGAACTGACAAGCAGCTGTCGCGGTCCACGGGGAAAGCCACGAGGTGCACAAGGGGTTTGGGGGCTCGAACATACTGTGTCCACACACACAGCTGTGCTCAAGACCACACAGGACACATGGAAAACTTCACAAACCTACTGCACATGCGGTTACAACATGATTTTTTTGTGCAAAAAACGACACTAAGGGTTCACGAACATTTAGAACACGACTGGGGGAATTAAAGACATATATTCTTTTAAACTTTTACAATACGAAACAAAATGCTCACTGTAAACTATAAACCCCGATGTGACATCGTGGGATGTTAGGTGAAGTCGGGGGTGATGTCATGGGGGAACGCAGGGGACGCGCGCATGATGACGTCGGGAAGGGTGTCATGGTGAGGTGACGTCAGGCAACCCCGTGAGTGATGTCGTGAAGTCGGGCAGCATCGTGGGTGATGTCATAAGGTGACGTCAAGCGCGTCGCGAGGTGACGTGGGGAGCGTCAGGGGTGACGGAGGTGACATCGGGCAGCAGGGCGGGAACTCACGTGTTTTGTTGATCCACGTGGTGGGATCCACGGGTTTCAGTGCCCCGGGGCACTCGGATACCGCTCTGGCGAACGGTGTTTGAGTCGGGGCGTAGGGTTTTGGGGGACCGCGCGTTTATTTTCCTCACCCTTGACATGTAAAGATAGTGCAGCTTTTCCAATGGCATAGAAATCACCACAAACTCCCCTCTGACTTTCTGAAATAGCTGTGCTGAGCGAACAAAAAAGAAAAACATACGAACACATAACTTGAGAACAGCGTTTGGCGCTGTGGCGTGGAAATTAAAAACGGCCGGGATCCGCTTGTACTTGTGTCTGGACTTAAAAAGGGACACAACATCAGGATAACTCGTTGAGAGACGGATGCTTCTTGTGGGGGCGATGAAGTGAAGAAACATTTTCCCTATCCCCTTCCATCCCCCCGGGGCAAACAATTGTTGCGACCACTGTTTCCCCCAATTTATCAATTTTTTGGGTCATTTTTGGTAGGGGGAGTAATGAAAAGGTCCGGAGGCTTCTTTTTTTATTTGCGATATCGTGGGTACATAGGCGGGTTTTGTGCCCGGGCCCCGGGAGGGCCATGCCCAGCGAGGGGAGAGGACTGAGTACACCTGTTTACGTGTGAAGTCAGCGCCAGAGGGGAGAGGGACAGGGTGATGCCGTTTAAAGGGGTTGCCCTCTGGGGGGGAAAATATGGGAACAGGCATGGTCTTGCAGTCTACATTTCGCTCGGCTGGCAGACAGCATAGGCTGTCTACGCATCCACTACTCAGGAACACTGAGACCATTCACTACTCAAGAACAATGAGACGATCCACTATTCAGGAACACTGAGACCATCCTCTGCTCAAGAACACTGAGACCAAATTTTCCTCAGGAGCACTGAGACCATCCACTACTCAAGAATTGAGACGATCCACTATTCAGGAACACTGTGACCATCCTCTACCAGGAACATTCCACACTCAGGAACACAGAGACCATCCTCTCTCAGGAAAATTGAGACCATCCTCTACTCTGGAACAATGAGACTATCCCACTAGGAACACTAACCCATTCCCCCAGGAACACGGAGACCATCCTTCACTGGGAACACTGAGACCATCCCAGTCTGGAACACTGAGACCAACCCTCCAGTAACACTGAAAGATTCACTACTCACCCCTGAGAACATCCACTACACGGGAACACTCATTATTCTAAAGGATCGATGACAGGGACCACTATCAATCCAACCATCAGTATAAACAATCTTCCAGCCGGGATTAGAGGACCAAGACACTGACCAGAAAGTGTCTCATGATGAGAGGAACATAAGAATGGAGGAACACTGCAGAAGGCCTATTGGGCCATAAAAGAAGGTCCTTATAAAAACCACACCTACAAAAAACACCAAAGAATTTATTTGTACCCACGACACCAAACAAACCAACCCCCTCCCATTCATATTTTGCCCAACCTTTTTTAAAACCCCCAAAGGCCCTAGCCCGATCATCACCTCTGTTCGAAAACCATATTCCATGTCCTTTCTAAATCTAAATTTACCCAAACTTAAATCCATTATTTCTGGTTCTTCCCTGGTTCGACACCCTATTTTTTATTAATATCACCTTTTTTTATGCCCATCATCCACTTATACACTTCGATACCCCCCTCATTCTACGTCTCCCCAGATAGTGAAGATTCAAGGCTCTAAGTCTATCTTCATGGGAGTTTCCCTTATACAGTAAATCATTTTAGTCATTCTTCTGTATGTTCCCCAAAGAATCTTTTCCATCCTGTAGTAAGGAGACCAAAACTGAGCGGCATAACCCAAATGAGGTCTCATAGTGATGTATAAGTTGAAATAATTTTGGACTTCTTTTCATACTTTTGAAATAAATCCTTGTAATCTGTTAGCCTTATTCGCACACTTAGGTCTGTTTTTTGGCTTTAGATTCCTGCTCACCATGACTCCCAAGTTTTTTTCACATTCTGTGTGACAAGCCTACTTCACCTAGTTTAAAAATTTCGAGGGTTAATTTTTTCCAAGGACAAGTATTTTACACTTGTCCACACTGAACAATCTGCCATTTTTCAGACCAAGACATTAATTTGTCCAAATCCTCCTGAAGTTCACTGGACCCCCCAGAATGAATCATATGGCCTATTTTTGTATCATAAAGAAATTTGCTCATGTCACTTGTAATTAGAACAACTAGTGGCTTTCCCTTGGGGCCCACAAGTTCCCCCATTTTTTCCCCAAAATAAAACTCTTTTCTATTGGTAATCTATGCCCATCCATGCAGAACTTTACCACCTATCCAGGCGCCACCTTTCAAGAGCTCTTGGAGGTACTTATCGAAGGCCACTGAAATCCAAGTAAACTATATCAATTTTTATCACTGTCTACTGCCCAAATGTTTTATTAAAAAACGGAAAATTGTCGGGAAAAGACCTCTCGTGAACCCATGCTGAGATTCATTAATCAAATTAGTTTTGAACTTTTAATTATACGCTATAATTGATTCTAATAATTTCCTACTATAGACGTGAGGCTTATTGGACGGGAATTTGATGGAATTGACTTTTCCCCTGATTTGAATATGGGAAAACATTAGCTATCTTCCACATCTCTGACACAAAACCCGTTAGGGGGAAAGTATTAAAAACATTCGTTAATGGCTGACTGTTCCATCTTTTTCTTTAAAAACCCCGGGAAAAAAACTCGTCGGGTCCCCGGGGGCTTATTTTGCTTCGTTTATCTGTTTGTTTGATAACCATGTCCCGGGCAGTTATATTAATTAATTTGAATAATTGTTAATTTCTGGAATCTCATTTAACTTTCCCTTTTGTAAAGACTGACAAAAATAATCATTGAGAAACATTTCCCAAATTTGTTATCCGTCAGCGTCCATTCCCAATTTTCAGAGGTCGTACTTTTTTCCTTTACCCTCGTCCTATACATTTAAGGAACCCTTTTTGGGTTGCTTTGATTTATTAAACTTAATTTCATAGTCACGTTTAGCTTTTCAATCCCTTTTAATTCTCTTTTTAAAATGAACATATTTGGGCAATAAGGTTAACATCTCCCTTTTAGCCCTATAAATTCCCTTTTCTCCTAGTAAATATTTTATCCTGTTAACCCATTTGGGGGCGTTTTATTTCCCAATTTTCTTTTTGGGGAAAATAATGCTCTGGGGCATGTTGTACATTATTAAGAAAAAAACAAAAGCAGATCCCTGTAATCGTTAGTATGATCATCGTCAATAAAATTATTAGCAGATTACCCCAATCGAGATTAGCAGGTGTCCCTCCTTGATATACCTTTGAAGAGTTTCGAGAGCATCTATTTGAGCCCGGCCATGGGCCAGGCTCGTCTGGTCTTTCCTGGGCAACCAGGCTGTTTCTGCTGGGGGCCCGTTTACCCACATATCCATCACAGACTAGCTTCTACACTGGTTCCAGCGATTTTTGGATATCTTCTGGTAAGATGTTGAATAGTCTGGGACCCCGGGTGTTAATACAGGCTCCCCCATTGTCCCCCCCCGCACCCCTGCTCCTCACGGGGTTTTTTTTACACTTTCCCATTCTCCCCAGTATGTTGTAATGGCAGTGTGCAGATTTGGACCAGGCCCCCCCAAATACTTTCCAAGTCAATTATAATCGGCAGAACATAATCGGGAACTTTACCGTATTATCATTATTCTCATTCCCGTTAATGCAGTGATGCATTTTTTGATCACTTGCGCCAAGCTCTTCAGCGATCCAAATTATTTGGGCCTTATTTGACAAGACTAGGGCGAACAAATTATTATCCCTGGTAGGTCTAACACACTGCTTTAGAAAACAGTCCTGAACTATTTTTTTAAAGTCACGGGCTCCAGATTACCGGGCAAGGAATTTAGTCAATTTGACTAAAGTTAAAATCCCCCCAAAACATTACGTTATTGTGTCTGAAGCCCCAACAATTTCGTCCAAAGAAACTCCCACTATCGTGATCCAAACCTGGGGGTCGGTTTTTCAAAACCTAAGCGGGATATTCAAACCCAGGTCGGTATATTACAAGCCTGGGGGTCGGTATATTACAAGCCGGGGGTCGGTTTTTACAAGCCTGAGGGCGGTATATTCGCTTGGGGTGGGGATATTACAAGCCTGGGGGGTCGGTATTTACAAACCTAGGTCGGTATATTCAAGCCTGGAGGTCGGTATATTCAAGCCTGGAGGTGGTATATTACAAGCCGGAGGCGGTATATTACAAGCCTGGAGGTCGGTATATTACAAGCCGGGAGGTCGGTATATTAAAAGCCTGGAGGTCTATTTTACAAGCCTGGAGGTCGGTATATTACCTAGAATCAGTTTTTTTTTGACATTTTGAAACTTCCCAAAGAGACTGTTACTGATCCATCTTTTTTTATACCTTTTTTTATGCAACAATTTATATTTTCTCACATAAATGCAACTCCTCCCCCTTCCCATTATATATATATGAACATGGAACAACTTAAACCCTTGAATATGACCCCAGAAACATGTCCATTTTAAATTATACCATGTTTCAGTTATTGAAGGGCATAAAAGTCCCACACACCCTACCAAACGAACATTAATCTTTTTTTTGCATTTCGATTTTAGCATAAAATACAGTCTTTTTTTTTCTTCTTCCCCTTTTTTCCTATTCACCTTTGCTTTTACAAAATTTCGTAATTATAAACCCCAGTGTTACTCCAGATTTTATTTTTAAGATTCATAATAAAACCCCTAAGTCAATATATCCATACCCTTATTTTCCATTTCTAAACCCTTCCCCTTCTAATCCTAGTTTAAAGTTTTAACACCTCAACTGAGCTAGCAAAAAAACCCACACCTGCCCTGGATAATGAACCCTCCCGGAACATGTCATTCCCCGTAAAGGGCCCCAGTTGTAAAGAATGGTCCCTTTATCCTTACAGTGTTTGTCCACCCAAAAATTAATGCCAATTGCTCTGGACAACCATTCATGCCAACACCCCCCCTTTGGAAAAAAGTCACATATAACAAGGTGCTCCCTTTTTCCTAATTTTGTCATTTTGTCCTGTACCTTCAACTAAATCCTCACTTTACGCTTGCCTCATCATTGCCTCCAGCACTGATATTGTCAAGTCGGCTAACAATATGTCCATCCCAGCCCCAGGAAAGCAAACCCTGTGTCTCCTACTCCTATCCTTTAAGGAGAAGGCCCATCCATTACCAACCTCTATCCCCAACAACAACAATGTTTTTTCCTTCCTTGGTGTCTTCGTCGGGCGTTCCCAGTAGTCGGCCACATTCATCGGGAGCACGGAGAATGGGTTGATGTTTCCATAACAGTTTCGGGTCTTCGTTGATTCTACATTCCATCCGTCCCTTTATCCTTAACTTTTTCCCACGCTTTTCCGCACTGTCCAGTTCCTTTCTTGGAGGTTCACAACAGGAGAATTACTATGAATCCTCAGTTTTATCTCAAGCTTAGCCACCCCCACTTCTTCCTTTAGCCTTTTGGGAGAGTTGCTCAAGAGATACATCTTCAGATTCACAGCGAAAACAGCCTCTTCCCACTGGGAAAGGAAACTTTTTCACAGCTTGCTAAATAAGTATGATAATAATAATAAATTTAAACAAATTAAGTGTTCTCTACAAAAGGGGCATATACTGGGGGGTGATTGGGGAAAAGGGAAAATTAAAAATGAAGGGTTGATGTGAGGCTGGAGTTGTTTTAGGCAGAGGAAGGTGCAAAAGTAAGAGAAAATCACAGTTAGTGCAATAAGTTAAAGTCAAGGAGAGCTGACAAAGGTGAACTTTCAGCAAGGAGCTCAGTGAGAGATTTAAAACAAACGTGGTGAGAGTTGGGAAAACAAAGGGGAAAACTGGAACTTCCACAGCCTAATAAAAATTTAACCCATCCACATCATTATAATATATATAATTGTTGTTTAAAACATATATTTTTGTTTTTTTAATATATAAATGACCTTCGGGAAATTGATGTGATATGAAAAACCTGATGACGGGAAAAAGGGTAAGATAATCGATTCAGACGTAGATGCCCGGAACTTCAGGAGGATTTAGAAAAGGGCAGATGCAGTTCAATGTAGATAAATGAAAATTTCTGGCTCGGGAATGTTCATAACCCAAGCACCTATCAGCTTAATAATGTGGAACTAGGAACAGAATGGGAAAAGGAATCTTAAACCAAGAAGAATAACAAAGTATGAATAAAAAGTTTTGGGATTTATATCAAATTATTCAAATAGTTTCGTTTAGATTGAATAAATACATGAGTGAGAGGGGTTGGTTTTGGGAGGGGACTTGCACATGAGTAAATAGTTTTACAGGTTATTGTTGGGGGCACTGAAATGGGTTTGGGGCAAATGTTTTTTAGTGGGTTGGGATTGGAACATGCCCATTATGGAAAAACCCCCACTGCAGTGTTCCTCCTTTTTTACTTTCTTAAAAGTTTGAAGCCAACCAGACGAGACATTCTCTATTCAGTAGAAAATTTAAAATTTTTCAAATTTTTAACAATATTAGTATATTAGGGAAAATTTGCAAAGACATTTTCATAAAAAAAAACGTCAGCTGTTACTTTATTAGTTTGGGCAGGTAAAAAATCGTCAAAATATTTTACAGAAAAATAAACATTTAATCAAAAAAACGACATTGAAATAGCAGTCTTCACTGGGTTTTAACGATTTAACGTCAGAAGACGATCAAGTTTGCAGAAAAATTAAACAAGGACGATGTATTTCGGCCAGGGGGCACCAAACACATGTAACTGTTCCATTTACTTCTCTCTATTTACAGTTCCCCGCATTTAAAATTTGAAGCCTGTCTATAGGATGAGGGTTTCTTAAATTATAAACGAAAAAAGGGGAAAGAAAAAAAAAAAGGAATCAATATAAGGTACCCCCGAATATCCAATTATGGTCAGTAATCCTTCTAAACTACCGCATACAGGATGAGCGTGGAGTGTGTAATGTTCATCAAGTGACATCAGAGCAGCAAGATGGCTCCCCAAAGGGATGGAAGCTTCATTTCGCCTAAGGGGTGCCAATAATTAAAATCATTAAATACATTGTATGGGAGAGGGGTTGACGAGTCATCCAATCTTTTTCCCCCTCGGAGATTACATTTTTTGGGGGGCGCGTCAATAAAAAAAATTAACGAATACATCCTTTTTGTGTACAGCAACTACATGTCTGGGGGTTTCCCATTAAAATTAAATTAAAAGAGAGCCTGGTGGTGATGAAATAAACACATCCATTTTACTGCCCTTTAAATGAGAAAATAATACTGGTACCCCCCGGGAAGAGGTGACACATTAGCATTCAACATCGTGTATATTATCAGAGAGACAGACGACCAAACAAACCCGGTTTTCCCCTTGGAGGAAGCGACAAATGTACCAACATTGTGTATTTTCCCTTTTAGGGGGGAAGGAAATTCCTTCCCCAAGGGAGGGGAAAAGATTAACACGGGGTCCCCCCTGAGGGGGAGGACGGCATCAGTTCATGCTACTTTTTTCTAATGTTCTTATGTGCATCCCTCGGGGGAGGAAAACGATCACCAAATTTCGAGTATCCCTTTTGGGAGGAGAGGACATACACACTGAACGTCCTGTATCTCTCAGAGAATGCAACACGGACTCAGCAACAACCAATGCATGCACAAACTGGACGGTAGCTCCACAAATCACAGCAGAACACTGAAATGTTTGTTTATTTTGTGGAGCCCCAGGGGGATAGAGATGCGTGGTAGTTTCCCTTTGGGGGTTTCACACAATTTTTTTGTAAATGGCCTCGTCCGGTGGGAAAGAATGAGAAATATACAACGTGAGCCGACGTTTTTTCCGGGACCCTGGAAGGCTTAAAACCGACGCTGACGGAAGCCCCCCCTTTCCCGGTTACTGGAAACTGCTGTGCCTCTTTCCGAGCCACACAACGGGAGAGAATTCACAGCATGTGTGGTCATTTTGGTTTCGCAGTCAGAGGTAGTCGTGGGGTCAAGGTCGGGGCCGCAGAGGTCACAAGAAAAACCTCTGGTTTTAGAGATAAGTCCCGATGGAGGCTGGCCGCACGGGACTGGGCCTTTAAAGGGGGGGCCCCTTTATCGAATATGGTCGTTTACGCAAGGATGGCTGACGAGAGAACTCCCTCACAACACTATACACACGTGGGGAGCCCCCACTTATTAAAAATGTACACATGCAAAAATCCGGGTAAAGACTAATGAGCCCCCACATTTTGTATAACGAATTAGGGAAGTATGATCACGAAAATAAGATACTAGTAGTAACGATAAAGTAGACAAGAAAAGACTGTTCGACAGTAACCACTAAAACGGGAAGCCAATAAGGGAACCTAAATATCAAAATTTTTGAAAGTTTCCTTATGTAAATGTGGTAAAAAAAAGGTAAATCTCTATATGGTTTAAATAAACCCCATATTAGTTTAAAAAATATATATAATAGGGCTCAGGTCTTGGCATGAACAGTATTGTCCAAGGATCCCAAAAATCATCTCCATAAAAAAAATCACTAAACACATACCAGACACGGGATTGTAAAACGGGAAATATTTATTTGTAATTTAGGGTGACAGAGGAAGAGTTGGTTAGGAAAAGGGGTGTGGTTTTGAAAGACACGTAAGCAAAAACTATGGCATATTTTTTAGAAAACGTTTCGGTCCTGGGACCTTTATCCTTTTAACATACAGATTGTTGTTGTTCCCTTTACATCCGGCCCGGGCCTAAATGGTGACCCGGCAAAATCAGAGGTTGAAAGACAGATATAGGCGGAGAGTGAGGGGGTGACACTGGTGATCTGAAGAATGCTGTTGGGATGAGGAGGGGTAGACGATGAGACTGTGACTTTGTGTTGTTGGGTTGGTGGTGTTTTGCCTTCTTGAGTATCTTTAGGTAATATTTTGAAATTTGGGGGTTTTCCCAGTGTTCTTTATTGTGTCGGTGAGGCGATTAGCGAGGCTTCTAGACACCGTCAGCGTTGAGGTCGGTTCGGTGAGAAGAGTTGGCCTCATCCGGGTTCATCAAATGCCCTGTGGACCCCGTTACAGGCACTTCGATGTCGTTCGCGGACCGAAAACTCCCTGTTTCGCCTCATATTTTTTTACAGAACCCACAAGGGGATGGAGTAGACGATATATAAAAGCCCCTATATATAATGTTTTTCAACCTCTGTATGTTAGAAGTGATAAAGGTCCCAGGACCGAAACGTTTTCTAATAAATAGTCATAGTGTTTGTTACGTGTCTTTTAAACCAACTTGTCGGTATTTATTACCAAGGTTTAACCAAAGGAGGGGAAGACGACTTTCGGGAGGCCGGTACACAAGGAAGGAAAGCAAGGTTTAGCACTAAAATCCAGTGTGCAAAGCAACTGAAAAGAATTGCAACAACGGGGGGAGCAGCCTAAGAGTCGGCAGCGATCATCATGGAAAAGAAAGAAACAATGATGCTGCTGGCCAAACAAACTTGGACTGGGACCACTTTTTGCTTCGTTTAACCCCCAGAAAGGTCCCAAAAAGTTGATTACTAATTGAGTTATTTCCCCAAAAATTTTGGGGGTAAGCGATTCAAAACCCAATATTGATCAGTAAGCGTGGTGAATGGAGCTAATCTTGGGGGGACTTGTTGAAAGACGTATCTACCTGAGTCTACCTGGGGGCCATTCCGGGGGTGACGTCCCCCCCGGGCCCCGGGGGACCAGGGTCCCCGGGCCCGTTCTAGTGCTGTCTTATATTCACGATAAAAAACAAAATTTGAAGTGAAACGTCTAGATCGGACTAAATATTGTAAAATGAATCCTCTCTAAATTATTGGTTAATAGCTGTTTCTTTTTTTTTTATCAGGTGTTTCTAAACGGTGAAATAGGAAAAGATTACCATTACTTATATGGCATCAGTAGCTGTGGTATAAGTAACTTGAAATTACTTAAAAGTTCAAGGATCATACCTAGCAGGTCTGATGAATAAAAAGAACAGAAAAAAAAGTTGTTTCTGAATCCATCTTATTCGTTTTTCCAAGACAATGGGATTTTACAGATTGGCGGAGGGTGTCCTTAAATATGTTTCTTATTTTTTCCCTAGGCAGACTGATTTGAAGACAAAAACCCATTAACAGTCATTGATGGAAGTCATCACAACTCTTTAAAAGGTAGGGGAGGACTACGAACATGTGTACGGGAGTGACTACAACATTGAGGAATGACTACGAACATTTTACGTGTGTGGTGCGTGTGTATGTCTGTCGCTGAAAACAAAAATAAACCCGGGAAACATATACTGGAGGGCCAACGCATTAAACTTTTTTTGCCCACCAACTTGCCTGTGGGTGGGGGTCTGCCCCCAGGCCCAGACTCCAAGGGCGGCCAGTGGCTCCCCCGGGACCTCCTGGGGTCCTTCCAGGGGTAACCCTGAGGGCCCCCTGTGTCCATGGGGTCTATTACTTTCCGGTTTTTTTCATTGGGCCCTCCGGGAAGGGAATCCAAAGGTCATTAAATGAAGGCACTTAACCCGTGCCTTCACCTCCACCGGACCCTCCACCCCACGGTGACCCTCGATCCCGCTGATACGCTACGCTCTTCCATTGAGCCATTAACCCCCGGGCCTTCACCCTCCCAAAAATTCTTTTTAGCCTTTATCCTACAGGGATCCGTCCTTTCTTCGGGAGTCTACAGAGCTCTTTACCCGGGGCATTTCGCAAAAAAAATTTCAAAAAAACCACCATGGAAGATTTTACCCCACTATCGCCCTCACCCTGCAGGGGCAGCCCGGGGGCCCTCCCGGAAAAAACCATGAGGAGGGCCCCCATCATCCTCTGAGCCCCATGAGGGCCCTTTATTGGGGCCTCTCTCAACGGGGGCCTTCATACTCTACAGGGCCCACCCCACTCCTCGGGGGTTTTAAGGAGCCCCCCATCTTCCGGAGTTTACCCGGCAGGAGGTCCCCATTCTCCATTGACCCTCCATTCTCAACGTCTTTCCTCCACTCTCAAAAGAGCCCCCCCATACGAAGGCCCCACTCTTTTCAGGGGCCCCCCATCCACGGGGGCCCCCCCTATTTATGAGGGGCCCCACATTCTCCATGTGAGCCTTTTCTCTCCCTGGGAGCACTTCACTTAACCCTCCACAGGGGCCCTTCCATCAAAGGGCCTATTGCCTTCCCTGGCATTTATTAACATGATAGGCATTTATTACACAATATCAGTGATGGGCCTTTTAAATGATGCGTGTTTATTTGAGGGAACAGTACAC
>WNWK01049111.1:0-13316 GCA_009830355.1 Cherax destructor | reverse complement strand
TATCCTTCTTTTTTTCTTTTTTAAATTTTTTCCCATCAATATTTTGTTCGGGGAAGGCGCCCCTGACATTATATATATAAATTTCTTTCAAAAATTTTGTCTTATATACGTTTGGAAAATTTTTTTTCATTTATAGAAATTTAAAATTAATAATTTCTACAAAAACATTAGAAAACTTACCAACCTTATTATAACAAGCAAATTTAACTTTTAAATGAAACCCCTTGTTTAACTTGGGGAATTAAATAAAAGTAAAGTCAGGGGTGGTATACACAAGTGTACTGCCAGTTGTACCACCTAGTTGGGGGGTTGGGGGCCGATTCACAGCCCTGGCCCCCCCTCTTCACTGGTCGCTACTAGGTCACTCTTCCTGCCCATGAGCATTCCCAGACTAATCCACTGACAACTCGTGACTGAAGAAATATCCAACATCCCGGATTCATCCGACTTTCAACTTCCAATTGTGGCCCCTTGTTGCTGTGTACCATCTCTGAACACCCCGCCTTCCACCTTGTCGATTCCTCTCGGTATTTTATAGCGTTATCTTTCCCCCCTATCTCTCCATTTTCCAGTGTCGTGGACGTTTTCCCCTTAATCTCCCCTTTTAGGACATATTAGCTCCGGGACTATTTTGTTAAACCATTGCACTTTCTCTAGTTTCCTTTTTTTGGCTAGGTTTGGGTTCCAAACTGGGCTGCATACCCAAGGGCCTAACGCACAGTGTACAGGGTCCTGAACGATTTTTAAGATGTCAGAATGCTGTTCTTGGGTTTGCTGGGGCGCCCAATGCTGCAGAGATTTGGTTGATGTGCACTCGGGAGATGGAAGGTGAATTTCCCCCCCAGACCCTTTTTTCCTTGAGGAGGTTTGTAGTCTCGGGCCCCCTAAACTGATAAGTCTGTGAGGTTGAATTCTGGAGCATTTTTCGGGACCAGGCCCGCCTGCCCCAAATCCCTTTAGTTCTGCCTGGTCCTCGTCCGATTGAATTCTTCTCATCAACTTCATATCATCTTCAAACAGGGGCACTTCGGAGTTTATTCCCTTTCCCTCATGTCGTTCACAAATACCAAAAAAAGCCCGATCCTAGGAATGACTCTTTTGAGAACCCACTCTCAAGGGGCCCCCTCTGACACCTCGCCACTAATGACTCGCTGTTGTCTTCCCCAAATTTCCCGGGTCCATTGTAGTGCCTTCCCTTTTTCTCTGCCTGGTGCTCCAGCTTTTTCACTAACCCTTTTTTGGAACTGTGTCAAACGCCTTCTTACAATCCAAGAAAATGCAATTTACCCACCCCTCTCTTGTCTTACTGTTGTCACCCTGTCATAGAACTCCTAGGTTTGTGACTCAGGATTTCCTGTCCTCAAACCATGCAGGCTGTCATTGATATGCCATTCCTTTCTAGGTGCTCCACCACTATTCTCCTGATAATCTTCTCCATGACCTTTGCATAATATGCATGTCAGTGACACTGGTCTGTAGTTTAATGCTTCGTGTCTGTCTCCTTTTTAAAAATTGGGACTACATTTGCTGTCTTCCATACCTCTGTAGCTCTGTTTTGACAGATGTATTGAAGATTATTGTTAGTGGTACACAGCGCCTCTGGGTCTCCTCTCAGGACCCATGGAGATGTTATCCAGCCCCATCACCTTTGGAGGTACCCAGTCGCTTAGCAGCCTCTTCACTTCTTCCTGGGTTTGTGGTGTATTGTGTCCAACACTTGATGGTACCCCACATCTCCGTCTTTTCTGGAGTCCCTTCTGTCTCCTCTGTGAACACTTCTTTAATCTCATGTTGAGCCTCATATATTTCGCGGCTGTTTCTTGTGACCTCCCCTCCTTCCTTCCTCAGCCTGATTACCTGGTCCATGACTGTTGTTTTCCTCCTTTATGTGGCTGTACAACAGCCGATCAGATTTGGCTTTCGCTGCTCTGTCATTATCGTATTGTCGTTGGGCTTCCCTTCTTTCCTGTGCATTTTCATTTCTGGCTCTACGTGACTACTCTCCTCATTCTCCTGGGTTCTTTGCCTTCATACTTCTTCCATTCTCTAGCACACCTGGTTTTGGCCTCCCTACACCTTTGGGTAAACAAAGGCCTGGACCCGTTTTTGCTATTTCTGATACCCTTTGAGAACAAACTCCTCTCCTCAGCTTCCTTGCATATTGTTGTCACATATTCCATCTCGTTTATTGACTTCTGCCAGTTCTGTCCCACTGAACCCCGTGCACGAAATTCTTCATGCCAGCGTAGTCCCCTCTCTTGTAGTTTGACTTCATTCGTGCGGCTCTTCCTGCTTCCCTCCACCTCCTGTAACTCTACTATGTATTCGAAGCTCAGAACCACGTGATCACTGACCCCGAGGGATCTTTCATATATGATATCCTCAATATCTGAACTACTAAAGGTAATGTTTCTGGAACAGTCTTGTTGGCTCATCTTCCTCTCTCTCTGGTAGTGTCCTTACGTGTTGTTACATGAGGTTTTCCATTGCCACTCCATCATCTTAGCGCTCCACATTTCTGGGCCCCATGTGCCCACTGAATGATTTCCTTGAGGTTGAAGTCACCTTACAATCAGCAGCCTGTTCCCTCTTTTCCTCAGAATTTGATATCCTGTTGAAGATAACATCCGTTATCATTCCTGTGAGCTTGGTTTAGTAGAGCTATGATGCCTCTCCAACACTGTGTTTTGGGGTCTGTGAGGATGGGGACGGCAAAAAGGGATTCTACAGCATAGTGTGGGGGTGGGGGCTGTAAGTGTGGATTGTAGTTTATGTTGGGATAACGTGTTTGGCTGTGGGTTCTGGGGTGTTCTGTGTATACTTGCGCTTGTTGCTCTGCCCTGCTCTGGTTGTCCTCTGCTGATTCTGTCCTTGTCTCTATTCTAGCCCCTTTTCGCTTTTGTGTCCTCTCCCTCAGCTGCTGTAGTTCTGTTTTTGTTCTGCCTCTGTCTAGAAAACACCCTTGTATGTTGACGATACCTTCAGCTGTGGTTTCTCTTGGCAGATCCTGGTTCACTATTTCTGTCATGTGTGTGTGTGGTGTGTGTGTACTGCCTAGTTGTACTCACCTAGTTGTGGTTGCAGGGGTCGAGTCATAGCTCCTGGCCCCAAGCCTCTTCACTGGCCGCTACTGGGTCACTCTCCCTGCGCCAGAGCTTTATCATACCTCTTCTTAAAGCTATGTATGGAGCCTGCCTCCACTACATCATTTCCCTAAACTATTCCATTTCCCCGACCACTCTGTGACTGAAGAAATTTTCCCAAAATTCTGTGATTCATCTGAGTCTTCAACTTCCAACTGTGTCCCCTTGTGGCTGTGTCCCATCTCTGGAACATTCTGTCTTGTCCACTTTGTCAATTCATCTCAGTATCTTATATGTTTTCTTTCCCCCTATCCCCCCTGCCCCCATGTCGCACATTTCCTTTCTCCCCAACATCCCCTTTGCCGGGACTAGTCTTTTAAAACCCATTTCTCGAGTTCTTCAGTGTTTGGTGGGTGGGGGTTCCAAACGGTGCGGGTACCCCGTATGGGTCTAACGTACGTGTACAAAGGTGTGTGTGTGTTTTGTGTCTGTGTGTCTGTGTCTGTTTTCTGCCAGTTCTCACCTATAAGGGGTTGAGGGGCCTTTAACCCCAACCCTGCCTCTTCGCTGAATGCTATTTTTCACACTCTCCTGGCTTCAAGTCCCTAATTGTGCCTCTTTAGAGGAATGTATTCGTGTAGCTTCCATTTCCCTTGTCCAGGTTGTTCCATTTCTAACCACTATAAGCTGAAGCTGTATTTCCTAACTTCCGTGACTCAACTGTATTTTAAACTTCCATCTATACCCCCCTGTACCTATTTGCCGCCTCTCAAACAATCTGTCACTGAGCACCGATGATTTCCTCTCGGGAATTTCTTCATTGTCATCATATCTCCCACAATTCTCCTTTTTTTACTGTAATCAGGTTTAGTTTCTTTTTTAAACTTTCCCGTAGAACGCTTAGCCTGAGACTAGTTTTCTTGCAAACCTTTTCATCTTCTCCAATTTCGGCATGCTTGATCAGATTAGAGTTCCAATATAGTCCTGAAAGCTTATCTTAGATTTTCCCGATGCTTTGGTGCAGCAGTTTTTGCTAATGATGCTCACCTCGAGTTTCTTTCCAGAGTCTGTACTCCTTTTGTGGTCTTCTTAATGCATCCCATTCTTCATTGATTTTCGCTTGGTTAAATTCTATTTGCCACTTGTTTGACCAGACTTGCAGCCTGTCCAGGTCCATTTGTAGTCTTTCCGGGTCTAATGCGTCGTATTCTCCTCATTAGTTTCACATCGGCTGCTAACAGGGATATCTCTAACTCTCTCCTTCCATCATGTCATTCATTAACATAAAAATAATACCGGTCTTAGTACTGATCCTTGTGGAACCACATTCATCAAAAGCTGCCACTTTGACACCTCTTCCCAAACAATTACTCGCTTTTACAAGTTAACTATTCCATGATCCATCGCAGTGCCTGCCCTGTTATTCACGCCTGCCCCTTTTGGATTTTGTCCCAGTTTCTTGTTCAGAGTTGTCAAATGCAAAATAGGCAGTGTACGAATCCCTCTCTTCACCTCACATCTCTTTTTTTTTCAAAGATTTCCAGTACGTTTGTAAAAAAAGGTTTACCTCTCTGAAGCCATGCTGGTTCCACCACTCTAATGAAAAATTTCTGCATAAACTTGCATATTATGGATATCAGTATCATCGGAATATAGTGTAATATTACCTGCCTGTTAGGTTTCTTGAATATTACGATTATATATTTGCTGCCTTCCACATCTCTACTGACTTGTAGATGTTTTCTAGTGGGTCACGCATTGCTTCTGCTCTTCGTTCAGGACCGACAGAGAGATATTGTCTACTCCACTTCTCTTTGATGTATTTAGCTCTTACTACAGTTTTCTCACCTCTTTTCCTGTCGTATATGTTGTGTTCAACACTCGCTGTTTCACTGGACCTCTGGAATTGGCCATAATTCTTCGGAGAATGCTTTAAATTCCTTTCAGACCTCGATACAGTGTCATTCTCAAATTGTCGTTAAGCCTCTTTTTTTTTTACGTAACATATTCATTCCTGGCCCATCGTCTTGCTTCTTTACTTTATGTTCTTCGACTCCTATATTTTTTCCCTGCTCATGCACTTTAGCCCTTACGTCTCTGTCCCTCTGGGTGAACCATGGGTCACTTTGTTCTTGTTATTGAATAATTTGTTCTTGGGCAAGGATTTCTCCTCTGCCTCCCTGAATTTTCTACCTACATACTATATCTTCTCGATCACTGTCTTCCTTCCAGGTCTCTTTCTTTATGCACCTCATTCAGGAACCCACCTCATGCCGGTGTAGTCTCCTCTTTTGAAGATTAACGTCCCTCATCTTTCCCATACCATCTCTCCTCTTTATTTACTTCCATACGATAATTGAAACTCAAGACTGGATGATCTCTGGCACTGTGGTGACTCTGATAATCAATATCCTCTGTGCAAGTATTGCTCAGAGTGAATACAAGAGCCAGTCTGGCTGGTTCATTCCCTCCTTAAGTTTATATAACCATCTCTAGCAATAGACAAATAACCCGCATATAGAAAAAACGTATGACGACGTTTTGGTCCGACTTGGACCATTAACTAGTACTATGTATGATAGTTAATTTTTCATCTCTAGCACTTGGCTCTCCACGTTTTGGTCTTCCATGGGGCCCAGGTTCTCGGTCTATTTACTTTTGGTTAAAATCTTCCATGATCAACTTTGCATTGCTCATGGGGCTTGTCAAATCACCTCAGTTATTACCACCGTAACCACTGTTGCTGTTATTGTATTCTTGTTTCAATCTTCTGTTGTTTAGTTGGGGGTTGTATATCATCGCTATCACCACTTTGTGACCTCCAGTCTTTGTGTGGCTGCTATACAATCATCTACCACCTCTCTTTATATTTCAACCCCCAAAACCTCACTGGTTTCTGATATCAAAGCTACACATGCACCTCCACTGCTCTCCTAATTCATTATCAGATATCCAACTGGGAAGACCTCATCTATTTTCATCTCTGTGAGCTTTGTATTTGATATTGGTGTAATATCAATGTGACCAAAAGAAGATGAAGAAGTAATGCCTGACTTCCCGATGACTCGTCTGTGTTTTCATGAAGGATTAATAGTTTTCGTTAATCGTTTTTTCCCCCCTTAAACATCGCATTCCTTTGAGCATGTTGTACATTGTTAGTATGTCTCCCTTGTTTTTTCTTTCCTCGCCAAAGTCAGCTACTTAAGTTTTTTCTCAAGCTCATACCCCATAGCTCTTTGAATAGTCTCGTTGCATGCCTCTTCACTATCTCCTGGTTCTTACCATGTTTAATCAGGGGTGGGTTCCCAAACTTTGTGTGTGTGTACTTGCCTAGTTGTGGTTGCAGTGGTCGATTCACAGCTCCTGGCCCCGCCTCTTGGTGTCGCTATTAAGTCCCTCTCTTTCCCGGGTCCAAGAGCTTTACCTTACCTCTTAAAGTTACGTATGGATATTGCCTCTACTACTACACTCTCTAGATTGTTCCACTTCCTGGCATTTCTATGGCTGAAGAAATATTTCCTAACATCCATAAGACTCATCTGACTTTTCAGCTTTTAGTTGTGCCCAGGTGTTCCAGTATTCCATTTCTGAAACTTTTTTGCCATGTTTCCCATATAAAGTCCTCCGGTATTTCATATGTCTTATCATGTTCTGCCTATTTATCCTACCTCCAGTGTCATCAGGTGATTTCCCCATAACTAAGACTAGTCATTTTTTTTTTTAATTTCTTGACGTGTCTGACCAGATGTGGGTTCCCTACTGGTGCTGCATACCCAACATGAATGACTCCCTTTTTTTAGATGTCAAAAAATTGTTCTAGGTTTGCCAGGCGCATATAAGCTGCACCAATTATTTGGGCAATGTTTGTCTCAGGGTATGTCCCAAATTATGAACTCACCCCGTATCAATCAAAATGTTATTGAGATGGTTTTTATAATATCAGGTTAAAATTTACTCTAGAATTTCCCACAATTGAGGTCAGGTTATTGGGCGGGAATTTGACGGTAGTGACTTGTCCCCCGTTTAAAAATAGGAATTTCATTGGCCATCTTCCACATATCAGACACTACACCTGTTTGAAAAATATATTAAAAATGTTAGTCAATGGTTCACAAAGTTCCATTTTTTCACTCCTTAAAAACCCGAAAAAAAAATCAGGGCCAGGGGGTTAATTTTTCTTCAACGGTCTATCAATGTTACCTGCACTAGCAACTAATCTCAACTCGTCCCTTTTTTTTTAGCACTACGACATTTTTAATATAAGTTCAAAGACCCTATTTTCTATTTTTTTTCCTGCTTATTTCTGTTTTTCCACTATACCTATTACTGTCCTTGTCATCTAGTGCCACTGGCTTTCCAGTATTCACCTCATTCTGCCATTACTATTTCCCCAAAACTCACAATATAAATACAAAAGGACTTATTTTTTTTTTTTCCTCAAAACCCATACCACTAACATTTCTAGTTTAAAGCCTAACATTTCCCCTCCACTGCAGTGGCCGTGCCCCTTCCCAGACCAGAAAAGGGAACCCCATCCCTGGCATACATGCAATTTCTGCCATAGAATGTTACTGTTTTTTTCCTTCAGTGTTTGTCCAGCCAGAAATTGACACCAATTGCCCTGGGCAACCATTCTTTTCCAAACTCCTCTCCTGGGCAAAATACCACAAAACAGGGTTCCCACCCTTCCCTAATTATTTCTATTGCTGACCTATACCCTTCAGGTCCTCACCCTACTCCAACATCGTTGCTTCCAGCACTAGAAAGATAATAGGGTTTCTCCCATTACCAATCAATGTTGTCCAGACGGCTAACAATATCCTTCATCCCAGCCCTGGGAAAAAACACCCTCTGCCTCCTCTTCCTATCTCTAAGACAAAAAACCCCATCCATAACCTTTTTTTTACAGTCCCCAACTAATACAATGTTCTTACCTTGATGGAGGGGGATGCGTTTTGCGGGCTTAGAGAGATGGCTTTGTGGGGTGTCTTACAGCTGGCTTCAGTGTGTCGAAAAATTGTCCTTGTTGGGAAAATCATGGGTTGATTCACTTGTCTGATAACAAGAAAAAGAGTTTTGGTTTTCAACAGTCTCTTGGGCCTTCTTCATCTTCAGTTGTCCTTCAGTTTGATAGCATCCATTGTTTGTCTGGATCATCGGCGACATTGTTCCCGGGGTAACTTGCCATCCCTTTATCTCAATTTTTCTTCTTGCATCCCTTAATTTTGTCTTAAGCTGGAGATATAGTTGCCGTAGTCGAGGAAGCCATCATCATGTCTCAGGTAGCTAAGAACGGGGAGCCCCTAGACTATCTTCACAGAGCAAAGACAGGTCACCACTGAGCAAAGTACAGGTCACCACTGACAACCCCCAGGGAAACTGCTTTAGGGTGGAAGTCGCAAAAGTAGTTCCAATTTTTAGAAAGGCACATTAAAATACAGAACAGTGTCGCACATGTATAGTATTTAAAATCTTGGAGAAGATTACCTGGAAAGAGTGGTGGGTCACCTACAAAGGAAAGGGCTCATACATGACAACTAGCACAGCTTCAGGGATAGGAAATCTTGCATCACAAACCTATTAGAGTTCTAAAGAAGGTAACAGAAATAAGAAAGGAGAGAGAGGGATAGGTAGATTGCACCTTCTAGGACTGTAAGAAGAGTTCGACACAGTACCACACAAGAGACTGGTTGAAAATCTAGAGGAGAAGGCAGGAATTGCATGGAAAGAACTGCAATTGATCAGGAAATACCTGACAAGAAGGAAACAATGTGTGTTTGTACGTGACGAAATCCCGGAGGGGCTACGCATGTTGACTGGGGTTCCACAAGGGTCAATCTTGGGTTTTGTCCTGTTTCTTGTATATGTCAGTGACATGACGGAAGGGGTAAAATAGGAGGTGTCCCCGTTCACAGACGATGTGAAACTAATTAGGAGAAGACAAGTGGGTGAGAATCAGGTAAGCCTACAATGGGGTCTGGACAGGCTGCAAGCCTGGTCCGACAAATGGCTTGAGGAAAAACAACGAAGACCGCAAACAGAGTACAAGCTGAAGGGTTCAAGGATGCGAAACTCACTCAAAGAAATGGATATTGGTGTGTGAGTTATACCGAGCACAGCTCCTGAGGCGCTCAACTAAAAAAACCGCTGCAGAATATGCGAGCCTGGCAAACCATAGAATAGCGTTTCGAAATGAAACTAGAGTCATTAACGAGACTGTACACCGTGTACGTCAGGACCATATTTAAGTATGCGGTACTAGAATGGAACCCACGCCTTGTCAAACACGTCAAGAACTTGGACAAAGTGCAAAGTTTGAAACAAAGCTAGTGCCAAGGATGAGGGGTATGTCCTAAGAGAAGTTGTGGGAACTCATAATGATTTGTCAGGAAGTGGAACAATCTGGGAGATAAGTAGTGGAGGCAGAATCCATACACATCTTTAAGAAGATGTGCGATAAAGCTCATGTAGAACTGAGAGAGTGACCTAGTAGAGATCAGTGAAGTGGCGGGCCAGGAGATGTATCGACCCTGCAACCACAATTAAGTGAGTACAGTTAGGTGAGTACAATACAAAGGGATCCGTACAGGTTTTAAACCTGGTTCCACAAAAGGTTTCTGGATTGTTTAAGGTGAGGAGGGAGAGGCAGAAATAGAAACTTTTTCTTTACTATTAATCACATTTCAATGAAAATTTAACTATAAGTTAAGAATCACCAAGTCCAAAGTCATGAAGCTTAGGGAGGGATAAAAGACCGCAGACGGAGTACATCTTCGAGCGGGTTAAAATGCTACAAACCTCACTCAAGGAAAAGAATACTATGGTAAGCATTATTCTGAGCACATCCCATCCATGGGGCGCACATCAACCAAATAACTGCTTTATAATCCTAAAAATAACGATTCGACATTTTAGTGGTCATTCGCGACACTGTACAACGTGACATTAGGACCATATAGGCTTATGCATCCACTGTGTGGAACACACAACTGATCAAGCACGTCAAGAAAATGAAAGTATCAATGTTTGCATTAGGAATAGTCCTGGAGGAGAGGTGAGTACACATACATCAACAAGGTGGACAGAGACAGGATGTTCAGAGATTGGACACAGAAACAAGGTGTCACAATTGGAAGTCGAAGACTCAGATGAGTCAAAGGGATATTAGGAAGTATTTCTTTAGCCGTAGATTTGTCAGGAAGGGAATAGTCTAGAAAGTGAGGTTGTGGAGTCAGGTACCATGCATAGATTTAAGAAGAGGTTTGATAAAGCTCATGAAGCAGGGAGAGAGTGGACCTAGCGGCGACCAGTGAAGAGGCGGGGCCAGGAGCTATGACTCGACATCTGCAACCACAATTAGGTGAGTACACACACACACACACACACACATACAATATAATTGAGTTTTGAAAGCATGTGGGAGAGAAAAAGAAATGAATTAATTTACTACATTATGGGCACAATTAACAGAGGGACATAACAAGTAAGAGTAGCAATGATTTAAAACATTTCCTCCAAACTTAAGGAGATTGAAATAAACAAAAAATTAACAATGAAATAGTTGCCCCAAAAAATAAAGGCCTCATGACTTGTCACAAATCTTCGAATTTCAGTTTTTTAAAAAATTAGCTCACAAATTAAGATCCATTTGGGGAAATCAAGCTTGGTTCTCTGAAAATTCCCCAGGTCTAAATTTTTCGCCTTAAAGGGACCGGGGTGACAGCTATACTCCGGCCGAGAGGATAAGCGATTTGAAGAGAATCATCAGGGGTTTGGGAATCCTAGATCTGAACGTTCTTTATCCACCCCATATTTTCAAGAAGCGGGGAGTTTAGACATGAAGGTGAGATTTGAAAACTTTAGGGTGGGGAAAGTCAGAGACTGAAGAGAATAAAAGAAGAGGGGAGGTGGTGACATTTTGCACTCGACATTAATAGTAGAAATATTATAAATAATTTTAAAAAAAAAAAATATGAGTAAAATAAAAATTATTTAAAGGGGGTTTGGTGTAACAAATTTCTGGTTATTTCTATTTTTAAATAAAATTTTGTTGAGGGAAAACATCTGTTATTTCAACACCCAAGAAAAAATCGAAAACAAATCTGAAGAAATTTTTGAATGCATGAGAATATTAATAGTGTTTCTATATACCCTGAGCAGGAGAAAGAAAACTTTTCGACCCCTGAGAAGATTAAGAAGAGGGTAATGACCGGAAACCGGAAATGGCAGGTTTATTAATGCTGGAGGACTGGGAGGGAAATTGTATCCTAGCCTCAAACAAAAAGTTATCTCAGCGGGAGTGGGGGTAATAATTAAAACTGTTAGAGATATTTAGTTTCAGAATATCAGTTTCTCGGGGCGTGGAAAACATGTTGAAATTGTAATAATAATAATTTTTATATTTTTTATTTTATTTTTATATTATTTTATGAATCCTAAAGGATTACTGTAAATTGTTCCCTAAATTTTTTCTATATTTTAATTCCCAAACTTTAGGTTTTTAAATTGAGAAAGTCATTTTTTTTTTAACACTCGGCCGTTCCCCCCCAAAGGAGGGGGGGCCCAAAAAAAAACTTTCATTTTCATTCCTCCCTCACTGTCTTGCCAGAGACGTGCTTTTCCCAGCTCAAAACTGCAACATTAACACCTCCTTGGTGCGGGACTTTTTCCCCTCTGGGGCTCAAGTCCCGGGCCGGGTTTCCCCGAAACCCTTTTAAAAAAGGGCCTTTTAAATCCAACAGAAAGTCAATTCCTAAAAAAAATTTGTCTCTATTTACCTTATCAAATGCACCCTCTTTCTGGGTCAAGCCTCGCCCCAAAAAATCCTTTCCCTCTCCTTCCCCTTTCCTGGGACACCTCCCCGCCTTCCCTCCACTACAGTTTTTCCTCTGGTCATTCTATTTTGTTCCATCCTTTTACATGCCCGGAACCACCAAAAAAAAATGCGAAATTCCAACGTTTTCGTGACTTTCACATTTCAAGGAACTATAAAAAAAAACATCAACGGAAAGGCATTAAAGGGGCAAGACTACACCTCACAATCAGTCACCACAAGACTACACCTCACAATCACGTCCCCACAACAAGACTACACCTCAAAACCGTCACCACAACAAGACCCCTCAACCACGCCCCCAACAAGACTACACCTCACAATCACGTCACCACAACAAGACTCCCCTCCCTTCCACGATCCCCCGTCACCACAAAAGATAACCCCCAAAATAGCCCCAAAAAGATTAACCTCAAATCATCCCAAAAAGACCATTTTAAATCACGTCAACAACAAGAAAACCCTACAATCCGTCAACAACAAGATACACTTGTTCTTCAGGGTCCCCTTTATGGACGTGAACCACTGTGGGCAAACTTTTCCCTCAATAAAGATACCAAGTGTTGTTGTGTCAATTTATCAATTTGTCGGTTCTCTGAACCATTCATCTAAATCACAAAATTATTTAAAAAGGTCAAATTATTTTATCTCTAGATGAGATATAAATTTAAGGGGGTTTCGGGCAGTTCAGACCAAATATAAGTTTTTTATCCTGAAAAAAGAATTTTACAAAAATTTGCAAAAAGAATAAAAAAAACTGAAACCAGGGTGACGTTGAGCATATCCTCTTATTTTCTTGGTTTCTGAAAATCTAAATATTGTTTTTTTTAGATTTTTAAAGGGGTTTTTTTAAAAAATGTAAAAATTTATAAAATGAAAAAGCTATAAAAAAGTTATTTTTTTGCATTTTTTTACATTTAAGGCATTTTCAAGGATTTTCTAAAACTATTTTTTTTGATAAAATATCCCGAGTAAGCCTCCTGAAAAAAAAACATAAAATTTGCTTATTTTTCCATTTGCCAAAAAAGTTAAGTGTGGTTAATGAGGTGTCCCCTGGTCTCCTTTCTTAAACCTATTTATACTTGTATGATCACAATGCATTAAACCATAGGAAGGTCAATACATAAATAATATATGAAAAAAGGATATATTTATAATCAATATTAACGTTTATCGATAAAAGTGTTTTCATTTCAGTTTTTTGGGTAACAACTCCAAAATAAGGCAAACGAAAGACCTAATCATTTGCTTTTAAAAAAAAAAATTTGTTACTTTTAATATTAAACAAGAGATTTTGGTATGATTAAAAAAAATCTGATGACATCAAGACTTAGACGAAGGTCAAAAAATTTAAACAATTAACGCTTTTGTTTCATTGTGAATCTAATAAAAAATTTACG